>RJWJ010031635.1:0-18894 GCA_004363605.1 Indri indri
AATTGCTTTTTGAATTTTGTTCAGAGTTTATAGTTGTTATAAATTATTAGTCTGTTAGGACCTTACTCTGCAATATCAGAAATAGAGCCCCAGACGTACTGAATCAGAATCTTTGTTTTTTAACAAGTTGAGAAGCACCACTCTAAATCACCCTAAGTAGAAGGTACTTCTCTTATTCCCATTTTACAGATGAGGAAACGGAGGCATAAGAATGTTTCTTAAAAGGATCAAGGCCACAGAATGAGGGGGTGGGGAACCTGTAGCCTCATGGCCACATGTGGCCCTCCAGATCCCTGAGTGTGGCCCCTCCACTGAATCCAAACTTGTATTCAATCAAAAGGCCTCCAAGGATCCAGAACGCCACCTGTGGCCCTGAGGCCGCAGGTTCCCCGGCCCTCCTCTGTGGAAACAGGTGGGCTTCATACCACTTTGAAGTGTGGTGGAAGTCAGGAGACTGAAGATACAACAAAAAGGCTGTCAGTTGCTGCCTTTGATCATGCACCGAGAGAGAGAGAGAGAGAGAGAAGGAGGGAGATGACCACTCACAAAGATGGAATTGAACTGACCTCATTCCCTCATCAATCTTTGCTTGGTCCTGGATCACTGGGATTTAAGATTTTTGAGTCACAACATCTGGCATGAGCTAATATCAATCCTGGGAGCCTTGCGTCTTGAAGCCCTTGAGTTGCAGATTGTCATTTTTTAAGCGATGCAAGTACCTTGCTCACCATACAAAGCAGAACATTAAGCGTTAACGGAACTTGAAAATGAAATGGAATTCCCACCATTTCAAGCAACTCTAATATGACTGTTGCCTTCCAAGTGAAGAAGATTTTTGTGTTCTAGATGGTCACCCTCTTCCTTTAACTTCCACATCCCAGCTGTCAACTGTAAAGAGGGTTTATTGTTTTCAGTGTCTTATGTAGTGGGCCAATCCATCAGTCAAGGAATGTTTAGAGGGTATAAAATATATGTCAGCAGCCACTTTATGTCCTTTCTCCAGCCTGGCTCGAAGTTTCTGTCCTGAGTAGGACACTATTAGTATGTACAGGTCATCTGGATTGATATTTAGGTCACATCTCTGGAGAAGACGGATGCCAGGCTGGCCTGGAAATGACTTTAGAAAATATCTGCTCCAACCCCAGGCCCAGAGAGTGAAAATGCCTTATCCCAGGTCACACAGCCATCAACGGGGAGAGTCAGATGTTTCATCCCAATCCTTGTCCCACTCACCGTAAACCGGGTGAACTAGGGCTTGAGAGAAGATGTGATTGTTTGGGTGGGGAGGGCAGAACTGATTGTGGATGTTGGCAGGAGAAATACATTTCCAGGGATTTTAGAGGAAATGACATCCCAGGGGTAGGGTGTGGGCACCTGTGTGGGATTGTGGCAGCTGAGGAAAAAGTCGGGAGATGCTGGAGTCGCTGGAGTCGCTGAAAATGGTCCTCACCCTGGAGAGCGCCACACAGATTCAGCACCATGGATAGTGCAGCGGGCGGGGTGGTTTGTCGGAATCACAGAGAGCAGATGGGCAAATGGTCCAGATGCTACTGAGAGAAGATCTTAAAGGGCTTGAGCCTGTTAAACCGGACCCAGACCCCTAATGTCAGTGGTTGCTGTGTTCATAGTTTTGGTGAATTCCTTACCCTCCCGGTGGAGTTTTTCTCTGGGACTCAGGGGTGGTAGTTTCTCCTAATTTCCTTATTGGGATGGTGTTTTGTGGTCTGGGCTCCCCTTGCTTGCGTTCACATGGGCGTCTTGCACAGTGCTGGATTGTGTGCAGAATGGAAGGTCAGAATTGTGCATTTCGCGTTTTCTTAAATATATGTTCTGGTGCACACATTTGAAAACTAGAAGAAAGTAGTTAAGTGGACCAGTGTAATGGTGAGCATTGCACATTTATGTCCTGGCTCCACCACATGCTGGCTGTGCCTTGGGAAAGTCACTTAACTGCCTTATGCCTCAGTTTCCTCCTCACAGTAACATAGCGAAAATAATAAAGTCTTCCTAATTAATAAAGTTGCTAACACAGTTAAGATGGGTTAATTTATGTCAAAGACAGTCAATTATCCTTATTCGTGGTAGTTATGTTCCATAAACGACTGCGATCCCTGAATTAGTGAATGCTGAACCACTGTTCCTCGGGAAAATTCAGGGTTAGGTTCCTGCAAGCCTCTGGTTACAACATTTTCTGTCAACAGATCAATGCTGCCCCCTGAGAGGCATATCAATCTGTTTCAATTTGGAGAAAAACTGGCTGTGTGATTTTGTGGAGAGGGATAAGCACCTTCCTAAAGTACCTCCAACACTAAATTTTAAACTTTGAATTTTTTTTTTTTTTTTTTGCCTAAGTGCTAGCATAGGGATGTCTTCCCTCGTGGACTCAGTGTGTGCAGGCACTCATAGGCACTCTGCACACCTTCTTTCTCATCCGTACTCAATCCCATCAGGTAGGCATTATTGTTCCCATTTTACAGATGAGCCTCAGAGAGGACATGACTGTAATGTAGGTTTGTTTTTTTTTTTTTTTTAATGCTGTCTTGACCCAGTTTTGAGGCCCTGGCTGGAGGCTGGTCAGTTCTTCTTCCTGAACAGCTGGTGAAGTCCCCCCACTCCCCCAAGCACCTCCCTTATCAGGCTCTCGCACTCTGGGGACGCTATGTACCTGCCTTAATCACGTCAGGGCCATGTACCTGATAACTAGAAACAGCTCTTATGCCCCTGAGACTGTGAAATTATTCAAATTAGCTGATTCACAAAACCCAGCCACCCCCATCCCTCTTGCCACACACAGGCTGCTCCTTACAGCCCCGGCTGGCTGCTGCTCCGTCCCCAAGTGCACCCCCGTGTGGCTCTGCATGGCGGCCTTTTCTCTTGTTCGGAGCTGCAGGTAACTAAGAGTTCCATTTTTCATCTATTGGGGTGTCGTGTTTTCACCATCAAAAGGACCTTTACATCTTATCAAACAGCGACATACTTCACCCTCCAAGATGCCAATCATGGGAGCGACCACAGTCTAAATGGAGGGATCGAGGGGAGGGTGACACTTGATGAATGTCCCCTTTAGCCTTCGGGCTGCAAGAGGACAGGCGCAGTGTCCGTGCTAGTCATGGTTGTACCCCCATCACCCGGGACAGCACCTGCGCAGTAAATATCAGTTCAATCGCTCTGACTTCGGTGAGTATTTACAACATCCTTGGGGCTGTGTTAGACGCACAGAAGCTGTCGCTGACCTGGCCGAACTGACAATACCGTGAGAAGACAGCCCATGGGTAAGAATTGCAGAGAAATGGGAGCGTCACCGTGCATTCCCCCACGGCTCCCATGCGTCTTGCTTGGTTTGACCCTGAGATTTAGTCTGCAGGAACTTCAGGTTCACAGCAACTTGTCATCACTATATTTCGTGACAGATTCCACGTCTCTCCAGTGAGATGGCATGGATGATTACTTGATTTGCAAGGGAGGGGGCTGGATTTTCCCAGCTGGACACCAGTGACCAGGTAAGGAGACTATGACAACTTATTCAGCCAGGATGAGGAGACTGCTGGACGTGGAGTCCGGACACTCGGCTGGGTAGACTGAGGAGCGTCATTCCCCCTCCCTGGGGACAGTTTCCCCATCTCTGGAGTGAGGGGATAAGATCGCTCCTGAGAATGAGAGATAGTATATGAAGGGGTTCAGAGAGCAGATTCAGCAGCCAGACCGCTGGGTTCCCACTTACTAGCTGCGTGACATTGGGCAGAATTCTCTCTCTCTGAGCATCAGTTTCTTAATCTGTGAAATGGATGCAAAGAGTATCATCCTCATAGGATTATGGTGATCATTAAATTAGATAACGTGTGCTTAGTACTTAGCTCCAGGAACACTGGAATTGCTCAATATCTGTAAGCTATATTAATAATAATAATAAATGTGATAGTATATTTAGGGTGAAAGTTCAATGCGGAATACGAGAGCACAGTCTCAAAATATCTCTAAACCAAATATGAATTAATTACTGTATTAGTTTCACATGGCTGCTGTAACAAATTTGGTGGCTTAAAACCACACACATCTATTCTCTTGTAGTTTTGGAAGCCAGAAGTCTGAAATCAGTTTTACTGGGCTGGAACGAAGGTGTCGACAGAACTGCGCTCCCTCTAGAGGGTCTAGGGGACCATCCATTTCTTGTTCTCTTCCAGCTTTGGGGGGCTGCCAGCATGTCTTGGCTTGTGACTGCATGACTCCAATCTCCGTTTCTGTGGTCATGTCACCTTCTCCTCTTCTGTCTGTAACCTGTCTCCTTCTTAGAAGGATACATATGATAGCATTTAGGGCTCACCCTGAGATAATCCCCCGAACTCAAGGTCCTTAACTTGCTAACATCTGGAAAGACCCTTTTGCATATCAATTAACATTTACAGATTGCATTCAATTATCCACCTTGACTTTAGTTCTGTAAGAACCAATTGTAGGTTTCTGACCTCCAGAACTGTAAGAGAACAAATTTGTATTGCTTTAAGCCACTAAGTTTGTGGCAATTTGTTATAGCAGCAATGAGAAACTAACACGCTACTTACGCCTATGTTTTTATATACACGTGCTGTATGTATTTAGAGAGAGAGAGAGAGAGCGTGATAAAGCCAATGTGGTAAAATGTTCACATTTTGGGATTCTGGGTAGAAGAGTGTTGTGGGAGTTCTATGTACTATTTTTTGCAATTGTTTTGTAAATCTGAATTGTCTCAGAAAAATATCTGAAAACAGTAGTCAAAAAGGACTTAGGGTCTACCTTGTGGCTTGACATTTCCTTTGCAAAAACTGTCATTTTCTTGGAGCTGTGGGCCGGCATGTTCTTTGCATCTTGTTATTTTATCCTCATAGTAACACCATGAGGTAGGTGCTGTTGCCCCATTTTACAGACAAAGAGACTAAGGACCAAATAGCTTAAGGAACTTGCTGGGAGTCACCCAGCTAGTGGATGGCAGATTACCGCTGGGATCCCTGGTGGCCAATGCCCTTCCTAGTGGGGAGGGAGGGCGGAAGGAGACCGCAGTACAGAGTTAGAACAGTGGTTCCCTTTCTCTCTTTCTTTTTTTTGGTGGCCCATATGGGGACTGAATAGAACAGCGGTTCTTAAAATGTGGTCCCTGGGCCAGCATTAGCTTTAGCACCACCTGGGAACTGGTTGGAAACGCTGTTTCTTGGGCGTCACCCCAGACCTCCTAAATGGACACCCTGCCGGGGCAGGGTCCAGCCATCTGTGCTGGAACAAGCCCTGTGGGTGACTCTGATGCTCATTCAGGTTTGAGACCCCCTGTTTGGAGGGCGGGCTGGTGCTTGCTGCCTGATGTCAAGCATCTACTTTGTTTGTCATCCTCTGCATTATTTATGAGGTTTCACTAATATGCAAATTTCTGCCAGTTGATTGTCTTGCCTGGCACAGGTCCATGCATCTCATAAATCAGAGGCCGCTGTGCTTTCTTGTTTAGTAATTCCCCAACTGTGGGCCATTCTGTAGCTGCAATGAGATCAATAAATCCTCCGCTCAGAGGGCAATGGGCCAGGTTGGCTCCCATATGCCCAGAATTCCCGCTGCTTTGAGGCTCCTCTGGGGCCCATGGAATCGCAAAGGGACTCCCAGAGCCTCAGGCTCCGGAGTCAGGTGGATTTAGATTTGCATTTCAGCTTTGCCAATGACTGACGGTGTGACAAGAGCATGTCAGGTGACCTTCCCACCATTTCCTGTCTGTGAGATGGAGGTGGGAGAGTCTCAGGACTTGGTGTAAAGGTGCTTGGTTCTTGCTTTCCCTGAGTCTTGGTGTCCAGGGGGTCCAGCCATGTGCCCAGGGTCACACGGCTCTCTCATGGTGGAATCGGGCTGGAAGCCAGGTGTTCTGGGTCCTTGTCCGGCTTTCTTCTTCCCATACAAGGACTCCTGGCCCTTCGTCAATCCAGCTGGAGGCTGGTGTTATGGAGCATGGCCAATTTGATTGTTTTGCTCCCGCTGCTGCTGACTGTTTGGGCCGAGGGGTCAGTTTCAGGGATCTGGACACATGGCCATTAACTGTCCCTCTTTGGAGACTGAGGAACGGGATAGGCAGGAGACAACATTAGCTGATGAAGGTGGCTGCTGCCCCTGCCTTGAAATATAAGTCCTGCTCATCTGCCTTGTTCTCAACTTGTCCCCAGGCTGCGTGGTTGGAGGGGGCAGTCAAGCCCCAATCCTATGTCTTCCTTGTTCAATCGAGATATTTCCAGTAAGCTGGTAGTTAAGAGCACGTGTGTTGGAATCAGGCCGAATGGAGTCATGGGTGTCTGTGTGTTCTTGGGAAAATTTCTTAACCTCTCTGAGACTCAGCTTCCTCATCTGTCAAGTGGGACTAATCACAGTGCCCACCTTGCAGGGTGGTTGTCAAGACTGAGCAAGGCCATCCTTGGCACGGGGAACAGCACAGAGGGCACACTCGAAATGGCAGGGTGCGTCCCACGGGGGTGGGAGTGCAGAATACAGAAGACAATGTTAGGTTACATAGGGCATCAGTCAGGGCTCCACTAGAGAAACAGGACCAGTAGGAGATGCATATTAAGGGATTTATTGCCAGGGATTGGTTGGCTGGGCAAGTCTGAGACCCACAGGGCAACTGTCAGGGGAGCAGAAGCTGCTGGAGCTGCCGTCCCTGGGTGGAATTCCTTCTTCTTCCTGGAAACTTCAGGGAACAACTGATTGAATCAAGTCCACCCAGATAATGTAGGATAATCTCCTTTCCTTCGTGTCAAATGATTATGAACACTAGTGACATCTACAAAATGTCTTCACAACAACGAAGCTAGCTTGGGACAGCTGCCACCCTGTACCCAAGGAAGGGGGTGTCTTGACTGACAGCCTCCCCAAGCTACTTGGAATGGAGAGAGACATTTCTCAAAACAAAGGCCCACACAAGGTTCCATATAAGATCTAATTTGGAGCAACAAACAAACGCAAAAGAGTTTCGCTACTAAATGAAGAAGGAAATTATCCACAGAGTGTATGTGAATAAAAATAGAGAAAGGTGAAACAAACAAACAAACAAACAAATACCTTCATGGCAACACCTAGATCAATGTTTGACCGATTGATTGGGGACCATAGCTTAGCCAAGGTGACACACAAAACTGACCATCACACACAGCAATGAGAAATCAAGTGACATTGAATCACGTGAGAATGGGATTTACTTTTTACTTCTCTTTCTAATCTTCTGGTTACCCACGGAGAAAGTCTCCGCTGGGGTTACTCTGCGGTTAACACCTTTCTAAAGCTCAGCCATGGCCCCTTTATTACAAAGGGCCAACAGGCCCGGGGCGGAGCATCCAACGCAAGGTGGAAACCGGTGGATTCGCTGACATCGTTTTGTTTTCATTGTGGGTATTTCCTTCGGAGACGACGTTTTGCTCATGATCTTTATGTTTTTTCATTGACAGCAGGGATGGAAAGTTTATTTTTAAAATAAAGTTTGAGTAGAACATGAACCACTGAAATGAAAATATGAACAGTAAACTGCTGTCTAGGATGCGGCAGTAATCATGGTGGCCGCATGGGGATGATGGGTCCAAGAGGTGGACTGGAGACAGGGGCGCCTCAACCAGGTGGTGGCAACGAGCTTTGTTTCTCAAGTGGTTGGGGGCCAGCGGCAAAGTCTCTGTTGGTTTTACTGCGCCTTTAACACCTTTTAAAAGCTCGCTGATGGCCCTTTATAACCAACGGTAACCCAGTGACAGCGGCTTGCAAAAGCCAGCTGGACCTGCCCACCCCGCTGTCCTTCCTCTGGTCCCTCTGCCTCCCATCACTCTCCCTCTCACTCACAACGCTCCGGCCGCCCCGGCTCTGCCTCACGCCTCAAAAATGCGGGGTCACTTCCGCCTCCGGGCCTTTGCACTGCACTGGCCACGTGGCTGGCACCGTCCACCTTCTCAGTGAGGGCCCCGCATTGAAATGTCACAGTCCTGATGCTTTTACCCACCTCTGGCCCCACGCTAGCACTTGTCACTCCTTACATTCTATTCAATTCGTTATTACTTTTTATTTATTTATTTTTTATTTTATTTTATTTTTTGAGACAGAGTCTCTCTCTATTGCCCGGGCTAGAGTGCCATGGCATCAGCCTAGCTCATAGCAACCTCAGACTCCTGGGCTCAAGTGATCCTCCTGCCTCAGCCTCCCAAGTAGCTGGGGCTACAGGCATGCGCCACCATGCCCAGCTAATTTTTTCTACATATTTTTAGTTGTCCAGCTAAGTTCTTTGTATTTTTAGTAGAGACGGGGTCTCACTCTTGCTCAGGCTGGTCTCGAACTCCTGAGCTCAGAACAATCCGCCCGCCTCGGCCTCCCAGAGTGCTAGGATTACAGGTGTGAGCCACCGTGCCCGGCCTCGTTATTGCATTTTTAGAATGTAAGTCCTGCTCCCTTCCCCAAGGAAGGTGAATTCCATGCAGAGTGAGGAGACATGTCTTTTAGAGGAAAAGGTCACACACACACACACTCGCACACACAGAGCTCAGACTCACACCCTCTCTGCTCTTAGGAGTGGTTCTGCTCAGTTCTCTACTCCTTGTCGTGAATCCTAAGGACCAATAAAGGGAAAGTCACTTCTCTTCACTGCAGGAGCTTTTTGGCCTTAGACAGTTTAAAAATTACCAACGTATTTGGGATGGTTCTTATAAAAATCCGAATAACTCCTGGGAGGAAAGAAAAATACGACATCAAAACTCTCCCATCCATCCCTGAGTTCCCTCCCTAGGAGTGAGGCACTATTAACCATCCCACGAGTGGATCCTTCTTTCATTTTCCTGTGCACACACAAAGATACACATACACAGTGTGTGGGTTATATGTATGTCATGGCTTTGCATCCTACCTGTTGTTTTGCAGCTTGCCTTCTTAAAAAAATCCACGATACATTTTGGCTGTTTCTTCTAATTCCTTTCACACCAGCCCTGCCTTATTCTTCCTGTTAAAATATTAGGATGATCTTCCCTGGGAGAGTGTTGTCCTCCCTGAGCCTCAGTGTTCTCGTCTGTACAATGGGGTCAATGACAGAATGTGCCCGGAAGGATTTGCTGTGCCCCTTGCTGTGGATAAGAGGCACTCCATTGTGTTGCATTTGTTAACCAGTCCCCTGGGGGTGGACTTCTGGGCAGCCTCCAGGATTTGCTAGAACAGGTCCACCATCCTTATCCAACCCCCCTGGGGTCACTTGTGTGTTGGGATTCAGTGTTTTTGGATTTTAGACAGGTTTTAGGGTTTAGACGTGTATCATATCCTATGCAATAAAACCAGAGGTGGGGGCTGGGGGCGGCATCCTATAATCAAATACACTGACAAATTCCTCAGTGAAACATCTACATATTCCCACTACGTGGGATAAATAAATACTATAAATAGCCCCACGTCTGGGCTCAGGGACGGTTTTGCTGCCAAGGAGAGTTTGGCTCCAAACTTACAATGGAAACATACTCAGTTTTCAGAGCGTCTTGGATTTTTAAATGACAGATAAGTATGTGACTGTGTACTTGAGCAAATATTTTTGTAAGATTCCTTTCTAGAAAAGATGTCGTTGGGTTGAGGAGCCTGTTCATTGCAAAACTTTTGGTCCTTGTTTATACCTCTCCGCCCCCAGTTGTGGTCAGAGTTGCGTTAGTTCTAGGCTGGGGAGGCTGAGGGAGGCGGGGTCCTCGCGCTCCTGTGTCCTGGGATCAGGGGAGGTCTTTGGTGGTTGGTGGTTGGTGGTTGGTGGTCGGGGGGCCTTGCCCATGCGCTAGAGTCCTTGGGGAAAGAGCAGAGGGGAGGCAGCTCGCGCCAGCTGGAGCCTGTGAGCAGGAGGAGACAGACTTGGAGGCCCTGGAGCTTAAGGAAGTGGAATCTGTGCCCCGGGCCTGCAGGGAGGCAGATAAAACCTCCGGGCGAGGGAGCGGGGCCGCAGAGGCTGGAACCGCTTGCACACTAGAGGCAGCTGGTGAAGTAATTACAATAGCGCTGGCCCTCTTCCCATCCCGGGCCCTGAGCTCCGGGGCAGGGCCTGGGCTGTGTTTCCCTCCAAGTTACTCCATCTGTTCTCATCAGAGGGAAAGTGATCTGGGCGGAGACGGAAGGCCTGCTGTGCCGCAGCTGTCGGGCGGGTGGTGCGAGGCGGGATTCCTGGGTAAGCTTGGCAGGGGCTGGGCACCCCCTGGGATTGGGGCACAATGCAGGGTGACGATGGTGCATGATCTTTTTCCCAAGGTGGGTTTGGGATCGGCACAGTGCCTGGCTCTTAGTAGGAACTTTACATAGGATTAGACGGAGAAGAACAGAAAGGGGAAGGATGATGTTGGCAAGTCGGAGCCAGAGTGGTCTTTGATGATCACGCTACATCCCCATTCTACAGAAAGGGAAGTGGAGGCCCAGCGGGGTGAAGGGGCTTGCCCACGGCCGCCCAGCTGGAAGGCCTCTCTCAGCCTCCCCAGCCTCTTCCCCCTGGAGAATCCGGGGTGCAGGCACTGGGGGAGGGCCATCGTCCTGTCCCACTTCTGCCCGATTCAGCTTGGTGGCAAGTCCCCCCATCTCTTTGGCCTTGGGGTCCTCATCTGTCAAATGTGTGTCCTGCTCCTGACCTGCTGCCACTGCTTGGGGGAGGGGTGGTTAAGAATCAAAGCTGATCATGTCTCACTCCTGCTTAAAACCCTTCTGTGGCTCCCCACTGCCCTCAGAATGAAGACGGACTGTGCCGTCTGGCCCTACACTCCCTGTCTGCTCTCACGTCTGCCCTCCAGCTCTCCTGCCTGCAGACAGTTCTCTCCCCATCAGGCTCCATCCTTCTGCAGGGCCTTTGCACAGCCCTCTGCCCTGCGGTTTGGCACCTGGACGGTGGCGCTGGAGCACCTGCTTCAAATCCCAGCTCTGCCACTGCCCAGCTGGGCGGCCTGGGGAAAGTTGCTTCCCCTCTCTGGGCGTCAGTTTCCTCGTCTGCAAAACGGGACTGACACTAACGAAACCCGCCTCATGGGGTTGTTGTAACGATGAATTAATACACGTGCGGGCTGAGAGCTCAGTCAGCATCAGCTCTTGGTATCCTTCTCGTGGCCCTTTCTCTCGTGTGTGATCATTGGGCTGGTATCTGCCTCCTGCCAGGCTGTGATCTCCAAGAGGGTGGGGCCAAGTCGGACCCATTCACGGGCTGGGTCCCAGCGCAGCTCCTGGTCCATAGCAAATGTGAGCTCAGGAAATACCCAATAGATCTTGGTGAATGATGCGACTTCGCCACCGTGTCTGTGGAAATCTGATTTCTCCAGCTTACGCATGTCCAACAAGCCCCAGCCGCACTCCCCCCTCCCGCTCTCTCGTAAGAAAGGCAATTATCCCCGCAGAGACGACTCTGCCTTGTGCCTGGGTCCCTGGGTGTGTGGCTGTGGCCTTGGTCTGCTGGGGCCAGTCCATTTAGCACGATTGCCGCTTGTCTAATTAGATCCAGCAAGATGAGAACGAGCCACGGCTCGTCCAGCGCGCTCCCAATTAACTCAGGAGCACCTCCAGGCGCCACCGCTGGCTCTGGGCCCCCTTCATCTGGGTCAGCTGCCTTGGGGACCTGAGAAAAAGCAATTATTTCCTGGCCACATGGCTGGAGGGAGTTGGGTGACCGGGGCCAGGCTGTCCCCTACTCTGGGGGGTGTGTCATGGGGGTATAAGTAAGTGGACATAGGCTGAAGTCCCCAATACTGGCCTCCCGATTGCCTGCGCTACAGTTTATAAAAACAGTTGTGGCCATAAACTTCATTAAGCTCCCCCTTCCCCACTGGCTGTTGAAGGGGAGAGTTCCCATCTACCTTCTCAAACCCTGCAAGCTCTTTGCTACTCTCAGCTCATCACACGTCCTCATCGTCCTCTTTCCACCGTTGCCCCCAGAAAGCCATGCTCCACCCTGCAGCCAGGTGATCCTCCCAGGGAGCAAATCCGTCCCTCCTCTGTTGATAGCCTTCCGTGGCTCCCTATTGCCCTGGATAAATCCCAAACTTCTGATAAAGGTCTATGAGGTGCTTTGTGATCTAGCCCCTCCTGACCTCTCCAAGCTTTGTCCTGCCCCCCTCGCCTCTGCTCCAGCTCCTTACGCTGTTTGGGATTCAGGCAGAATCGTAAGTGCACTTTCTTGACTAAGTTTTGCACACTGCCGCCTCCAGACCTTTGCACGTGCTGTTCTTTTTGTCAGGCACGCTGTCCCCTGTTTGGCTGGTCAAAGCCAATAGTTCATCCAATGCTCTGTCTCTTCTCCCAGACTTTTAACTCTGCGAGGACAAGTGTGGCGTGTCCTGGTGCAAGGACCAGCCAGGTTTAGGGGAAGGCAGGAAATTCAGAGCTTCCTCTGTGCCTATGGAGCTGGGAGGCCACAGCGCCCCGCCCCGGTGGTGGCAGAGGTGAACAGCCCTTTCCAAGGTGCCGGCACATTCCAGCTCAGGGAACTTCTCCATTTACAACCACCCTGTCCCATCTCGCTGTCCTCGTCTGCGTGTCTTGCGTGGCTACCGGAGCAGCTCCTACAAGTATTTCCAAAATAGATCCACCGCTGGAATCCACCCTCTGTGCACTGCGGGAGAGTCAGAAACCCCAGCTGCTCTCACGTTTCTGGTCCCAACAGCCCGCAACGGCCACTGTCTGCCAACGGGATGAAGTCCAGAATTCGAAGACCCTGCGGGGTCTGTCCCCGGGCCCCCAACCAACCTCCGCTTTCGCTCTTACTCGCCCTGCCCTCCAGCCCGATCAATCCATCCTGTCTGCAGCCCCCGCCAGCTTCCACCCCCCAAGTTGTTTCCTGTGCCGATCCATCCTTTTGCCTAGAAGGCTTTGCTCTCTCATTGACTGTGGGAAACGTCTTTTCACTCTTCAGGGCCCTGCCAGGAAGCCCACCCTGATTTCCCCAGCTAGATGTGATCTTTCTACCCAAAAAGCACTTTCTCTGGTCTCTTTCAGCACATGCCTCCCCCGTCTTCTAGTTGAGCTCCCTGTGCCCTGGGCCCTGCCACACAGGAGGCCCCCAGAGGGCGTGTCCGGGGAGCTGGCAGAAAGTGGGCGTTGCAGAAATGGACGTTTGCCTAATTCATTCGTTCATCAATGAAGGGGGGAAAGGCTTTAAGTGTCAAGCTCATGAAACTGACCGGAACTGCAATGGTGGTGCTGATGGTGGTGCTGGAAGAGGGGGATTGGGGGTGTTCAACCAGTCTTGGAGTCTTGGCATAAATTTCCACGCCCAGCCACCTCCAAGCAGGTGACTAGGGTCCTTTAGTTCCCTAGGGGTTTCACATCATGTCCTCTCTGCTAGCAGCTATCCTTCCATCATCTGCTCCTCTTCCTCCCTCCCAGCCTGGTGCTCTAACGAGAGGCCGGCACCATCCATCAGCCAGGCCAGGCCCCATGCAGGGCGACGGTGGCCCTGGAGCCAGAACAGCCCTAGCGAGAGCTGCAGAGTGGGCTCGGTGACCACGGTAGATCAGGGAGGCAGGCGAGACCCCTGGGTCCTGCAGGGACCTCAGCTGTGTACCAGCATCACGTGGGCAACTTACAACTGTTACTCAGTGTGGTCTTGTCTAGGGGGAGTGGGGGGACCTTTTCCTTTATGCAGAGGCTGAATCCGCCTCCCCGAAACTCCTCCAGGTTCACGCTGGCTCGGGGCTCACACAGAACGTGGGCACTCCCTAGTCCCCAGGAATGTAAACCTCATAAAACAACAGCAGCAACTGAAATGTCATCTTAGCTTGGGTTTCCCCCAGAAGCAGAGCTGGAGACAGGGATGTGAGTGCAGTGAGTTTACTCGGGAGATGAAGGAAACACCAGAAGTGGAACGGGGAAGTGAGACAAGGAAGGAAAGGAGAGAAGAACGGATGTATTATTAAACTAGCTATCAGCGAGGGTAGCTGGAGGTTAAGCCACTCTGGGACACTATGCGGAAGATACGCCTCAGCGTTTCCCGCCGAGGAGTTGGGGAGCTGGGTGTTTGGTCACTGAGGGACACAGCCAGGGGACATTGAAACTCAGCATCTCAGGCCAACCTCGGATCTGAGAAAGCCCTCAGGTGCTGACAACAGCGAGTTGGGCCAATGTGCCCTACAACGATGAGGGCAAGGGCACGTGGGTGTGCACCAGAGGGTCCGCGGTGCCCGTGCCGACTCGTGGATCATTCGGTTAAGTCCTAGCTTGATCCCGGAGAAGGTTCATTTTAGTGTCAACTTCGCTGGACCCAAGGATGCCCAGACATCCTGTTGAGCCTGTGAGGGTGTTTCTGGAGGAGATCAGCATTTGAATAGGCAGATTGAGCCAAGCACATGGCTCTCCCCAGAGTGGACAGGCCCTGAATAAATCAAAAGGGTAGAGAGAGGTTGAATTCACCCTGCCTGACTGCTCGGGTTGGGACATCGGCCTCCTCCAGCCCTCAGACTGGGACTTACACCATCAGTGCTCCTGGTTCTCAGTTCCTTGGACTCAAACCAAACTATGTCACTGGGTTTCCTGGGTCTCCAGCTTGCAGATGGCAAATTGTGGGACTACTCCACCTCCATGATCACACGAGCCAGTTACTCATAACAAATCTCTCTCTCTTTCGCCTGTTGGCTCTGCTTCTCTGGAGAACCCTAATCCAATCCCTATTTTACAGATGAGGAAACTGAGGCTCAAAGAGGTAACATGACCTGCCCAAGCCCACATGTCTTGTGAGCATAATTACTTCCCTTCCCCAAGACTCTGGGTGAATTGATCTCATCCCAGGGCATCTGTTAGCGATCGTGACGGGGAAGCTGGAGGGCTGTGGGTAGGAGGTAGGGGTGGGCTGGGGCTGCTGCTGGGATATTTCAAAGTCATCCCCCCCCCACCCCGCCCAGAGCACATCCACTCCTCAGTGGAGACATGGCAGTTACGAGGGATTTTCACTGCACCCAAGTGATAATCCTGCCTCTAAATAATTCACACCTGCAAAAGGTCTTCATTTAGCACCATCTATCAGCCAGTTATTTCCAAATAAGCAAAAACCTGAGGCATAAATTATCCCTGCAGGGTTAACAGGTCTGACAGAGCACACCTGCTGCCACCAGCCGAGTGTCACCTGATCAGGGGACTGCAACCTGTGGCCTGCATTTCCAGATATGCCGAACCCCGCATCCCACCAAAGGGTGAGAGGGATAATGGAAATTCTGCAGAATTTGGGGTCATGAGACCTGGGTTTTAACTTGGGATCTGTTCCTTGCCTATTTTATCCAAGCCTCTATTTCCTATCAGAAAAACAAGATAATCAGATCCCCCTCATAGCATAAGCATGATGTTTCAGTAAGATTCATGAAGACTTTTATCATAATGCCTGGTAAATAGTAGGTGCTCAGTAAATAGTTCTTTTTTCTTCCCTTTCTTCCTCTTTCCTTCCCTCTTTACAGCCTTTTTTTTCTACCTCCCTCCTTTTTCCATTCCTTCCTCGTCAAGAATTATTCATGCATCCCATAGCAAATGCTGTTGGTGTCCCACCCCCAACCCTCCAGCACTCACAGACCCTGAACATGCTCACAGGCTACTATGGCCAGCACCCGAATCTTCCCAAGAGCATTCTGCAGCCATGGGAGTGCTCAGCCTGCAAAGAGACTGGTCGGGAATGCTGGGCAGGAGTGGCCCTCAAACCATTCAAGGATGGTTAGTTGGTGGATAGATACCCCAGCTCCCTCACCCTTCAGGTGAGGCAACTCTGAACACGTTCTATGCTGTCTCCCAGAAGCTCCCAGTGGAGTTGAACCCCAGTGGTCCAGGCAGTGACCTGCTCATCAATGCTGTATCTACTGGCTTCCGCGCCTTCCCTTCCCCATTTCTCCACTTCCCTACCCTGAGTGTTTCTTAGACTCACATCCCAAACAAATGCCCACACCCAAGCCTTCGTCTCAGGGCCTGCTTCTGGGAGAACCTAAACTAAAGCGGATCTTGATGGGGTTGTCCATGATGGTGTCTCTCAGGACCTCAATCCAAACAAATGGCATTCCCAGATTTTTGGTCTCAAAACCCATCCTCGGGGCCCCACCCACAGAGTTCCAGCCCTCATTGTCTGTGGTCTTGAAGACTCTTTAAGATGGAACTAGATTATACAAGACTCTCTGAGGTCATTCCATTAGGGAGTGGCCTGAGTGATCTTTCTCCAAAACAAATCTGACCGTGCCCCTGTCCAGTGCCCTAAGGATAAAGTCCAAGTTCACCTGCATGGCTTACAAGGCCCTTCATAATCAGGCCCCAGCCTGATCTGGTCTCACCTCCTCCCCACAACTCTATCTGCTCTCTTCCCTTCAGCCGGGAGATTCTATCTGCATGAAACTCTCTGCGCTCTCTGACTCCTCCTGGCCCTCGCTCATGCTGTTCCCTCTTCCTGGAGTTCCTTTATCCCCTAAATTAAGCATCAAGATCCAGCTCGTGTCACCTCCACTGTGAAGTCTTCCCTTCCCCTTTGCTTAAGGAATCCTGATGGTAGCTCCTACCCCTGTGCCCTTTGAGACCCAAGGCCAGTGGGAAGGAGAGCTTCGCCCTGTCTTGGAAGTCACCGCACGACCGCTTGCCATCTCACTGTGGTGAGTTTCTGTCACGGACCAACACCACAACCAGAGGAATGTGGGACTCACATTGGCCAGGTCTGAGCATCGGGACCCCTCTGGCCATTCCTGGTGCCGACGCCTCATGGATTATCAGTGGGAGGGTGTTGTTGAGGACGGCCACTCTTCCCAACAACTGTCCCCTGCATGGCTTCCACGACTGTCTTTCCTAATTCAAGAAACCAAGTGTAAAAGATGAATTTTATTGATTTAAAACTTTTAATTTAAATATTTATTCATATCTAGGCAAATTTTGTCCACTCATGTGCAGATAATCTGGCTATTGATTACTCATCATAGATGAGCTGAGTGGCCAAATGCTATGGGAATCCGAATCTCCAAGGGGTGGAACAGAAGCAGCTGCCCTTTGGCAAGATTCCCTGAGGATTCTGGTGTGGCTCTCAGGCCAGGAAAGAGTATTGGGAGGATTTCTGTGCATCTAGGTAGTAATCTGACCCAGGATGGAGTCCCCTCTTAATCCCTCACTCTCGGGATTCTAGGGAGATGGTAAAATTTCAGCCCCAGGTTCTATACAGATGGTGTATTTATGATGACAACCCTTCTGCCCTGTGACACAGACAGGAGGGGACATTCACGGAAGTTATCCAGATCCCCAAAGGAGAAGGAGAAAGCTGCCTATGTTCAACTTTATCCTCAGCTCCAGCCTGGCCCTGTCACTCCTCTTCCAAATTCGTCCTCAGATCAGCCTGACATATCTCTGCTTACTTACCTTACCTTGGGTCTATTCTAGCCTTGTATTGTTCAAGGGCAAAGCCTCCTCTGTCAATAATAACGTCAGGTACAGTTATTAAATCCTGCTTGTGTTCTAGAGACTAGTCTACATGCTTCGGGAAATCTGTATTAGTTGTCTATTCCTGCTCAATAAACCAAACTAAACTCTTGGTTTCACCTGTCATCCTTCTCTGTGAAGGTATCCTGGGTTTTGCAGATAAGCTGTTTCCTTAGCCCACTTGTTTTCTGTAGAGGAGTGTGTGGGGGTCTAAAGTCCTGTTTTCAATTTGTGTAGTTTCTGTCATTTTCAACCCAAGCTGGCTGTGTTTCTGCCAATACATTTCTTTTAAAAATTCTGTGGGTCTTTTGTGCATCTTGTTGGAAGTCCATTCCACTAGAAAAAGGCCACACGCATGAATCTCATTGACATGAGCTCTTCCTACCTTGAGCTTCTGCTGAGAATCCTGAGGCAGCTGAGACACAATACCCTTAAGATTATTAAAAGCTGCATGGTTTGTCTTATTGGTTATCTAAGGCACTATCTTAGGTCTTTAGGAGCCATTAATAACCGATTTTATGGTCAGAACCTCCATTTCACCTTTATACCTTATTTCTTGACAGTGCCCTGGATTTGATCTTTACCCAGAGACATTTCTTAATTTTAACATCATTTGCTATCTAGAGACACAAGCAATTTTCAAAACCAGCAAGTACTGGCTTCTCTTTGTTTAACATGGATTCCTTTTATTTATCTCTTGCCTCTAGAATATTACTATAAGCAGCAAGAATAAACAGATATTATCCTCGACATTCTGCCTGGAAATCTTATTTAGATCACTCAGTACACTAGATACATCATCCAATTCCCATGTTACCGCAGGTGACAGTGTTGCTAACCTTTCTACTACTGTATAGCAAGCATCCGTTTTCCACTGGTGTATCATTCATTCATGCATTCACTCACTCATTAAATCATGGCTCAACCAATATTTATATAAGCAAGACGTGGTTCCAAGGATAACACAACTAAAGGACCTGCTCCCACGAAGCTCATGTTCTATCATGATCTCATTTAGTTCCCTTTCCCTTTGGAACCCTATGAAATCAGTGCTGTTATGGTTTCCATCTTACAAATGTGGGAAATCAAGCTCAGAAAAGTAAAAATCCATTTCCTACGGCCTCATAGATAATAAGTAAAGGATCTGGGATTTGAACCCAGCTCTGTTTGAATCCCATGGCTTTAATGTGTAGGTGTTACTATTAAAATTCCCTTTCCTGGAATTTTATGTCCACTGCCCTTGTCAAGGTCTGAAGCTGTGTCCATTTCTTCCTTGAAATTTGCCGGAGAACAAGCTGTTGGCTTTCCCCTACAGGTATATATATTTTTTTCAGGCAGAGATGAATAAAGATGTGCGTTTAGGAGCAGCCAGGTGGCTGGAATTGCTTTTTAATATGGGGGCTTTGGGAACTCCTCACCAGACCTCACCGCCCCACAATGCTCCGTTCAATAAACAGGAATGACAAAGATACTCTGAGCTTCCCCTTGGGAGGGCAGGACCAGGATAGGTTC
>RJWJ010031636.1:0-19069 GCA_004363605.1 Indri indri
TTTTTTTTCAGGTGAAAGACCAAAGAAACCAATTCCTCTGCAGGATCAGACTGTCAGAGATGAAAAAGGAAGGTATAAACGATTTCATGGAGCCTTTAGTGGAGGTTTCTCTGCCGGGTACTTCAACACTGTTGGCTCAAAAGAAGGTATGATTTTCCTGCTTACAGCTATTATATTGCAAAAGCAAACGCTTGAAATATTATTGTAAGATCCTATCCCATGCCCCACTTTTTTAAAACCTCTTCTTTAAACATTTTAGTAGATACATTGTAGTCTTTTGTGTTCTTAAAATGTCTGAAGTGTTTACAGAGCCAATTTGTGTGTTGTTCAGTGATTGCAAGCTGAAGGTGAAAGAGTTTTCTTCCACTTTGTAAAAAATAGATACATTCTAACCAGATGATTAAATGATGATAATGACTTCTGTTTTGTATTTTCTTGCCATGCACAAAGTACTCTTACGTAGATTCTCTCTGTTAATTATTGACTGTCTCTCATGACTCAGTGAGTAAGGAGGACAGGTGTCACAGGTGTCTTGCAGATGAGGCTGCCTGCCGAGCATCAGAGAAGTTAAGGCGCCAGCATAGTGTCACCAGCTGCTCTCCCCAGTCACTGGGAACCACAGCATGACTGGTTCCTACATGCTTTTTTTTTTTTGGAGACAGGGTCTCACTGTGTTGCCTGGGCTAGAGTGCTGTGGTGTCAGCCTAGCTCACAGCAACCTCAAACTCCTGGCCTCAAGAGATCCTCCTGCCTCAGCCTCCCGAGTAGCTGGGACTGCAGGCATGCGCCACCATGCCTGGCTAATTTTTTCTGTATATTTTTAGCTGTCTGATTAATTTCTTTCTATTTTTAGTAGAGACGGGGTCTCGCTCTTGCTCAGACTGGTCTTGAACTCCTGAGCTCAAACGATCCACCCGCCTCGGCCTCCCAGAGTGCTAGGATTACAGGCGTGAGCCACCGCACCCGGCCCTTCCTACATGCTCTTGACCTGGAGAAAAAATTATTATACTACATAATGTGAAAATACATTTTTCACATTATGTAGTATAATAAATTCCATATTGTTTACAGTATTTTTTTTTAATGTTTTAACCTAGAAGCATTTTTTTTGAAGTGGAAGAAGATGGCTTTATATGTTTCAGTTATGAATAGAAGATGAACTGATTAAATCACAGAGCAATTATCAGGGAAAAGACGGGCCAGGTCTCTTTTATATATATGTAAATATCTATATATTTATATATACACACACACACATGTATAATGTGTATGTGTGTATTTAAAAAGAACTTGTATGCAGCAATAATAGTAAAATAAAGATGAAAAGCAGTGCAAGAAAGAAAAAAAGATAACACAAGAAAAATACTTTGGGTAAATAAGATGGTTAAAGTTCAATATCTGGAATGTATAAACATCAGTCCCTAATGAGCAGATGGTCAAAGTATTAGAACAGTTTACTTGAGTGGAGCTAGAAATGCTTTGTAGAATATTCAGCCTTCTTATTAAGCAAATTGAAATAACCAGGACACTATTAAACTAAAACACCTATTAAAATGGTAAAAATGACAGAAGGATTTGCAAAGAAACAAGCACACTAATACACGGCTGGCTCTCGGGTAATTGTAGATAGTATTTCTGGAGAGTAGTTTGATCTGATAATGAATGCTACTTTGGGCATTTTATTCTAAAGAAATTTTTTTAAAAAAGGAAACAACCCAATCTGTGTGTTATAATTATAACTGTGCCGTATATTATAATTCAAAAGTAGAACCGACTCAAATGTTTCCTTATGAGAAATTAATCAGGGAGACTGTGATAAGTTAATATGCTGGCATATCTCTTTATCGTCAGGAGCAACAGAGTCAAGGTCTGTACAGAAGTAGGACAAAGACTTTAGAAATCCTAAGTGAGGGAGGTGCCGGGCCCAGGGTGTTACCCAGGAGAGCCTTGCTGAGTCTCACTATCTGGGCGTATCTCCCAGGATGACTCAGAAACCTACTCTTCCCACCCAGCAGTAGACCTTCCTGAAATTCCTTAGCTCCACAAGATCCTTGGACAGAATCAGAAAGGAGGTGCATTACTCGTGGAGAAAACTAAAAAAGTGTATCTGCAGAGGTTATAGATATGTTTGACCTCCAGAGCATTCTCTCTCTATAGACATGGCACCTGCTTGGTGACCGTGGTCAGGGAACAAGGTTGTTAGTTAGAGGACTCAGGTGTTTGATGGCATTTGGGGCCTGGCACAGCCACTGCTCTTGGACCAGCCAGGTTGAGTCCTTGGGCCAGGGTACCCTGAATGCCGCCGAGATTGCTTCTGTGACTCTGCCCATCCTTTTGTGGCTGACCATCACACCTGGACAGATTGTTTCTTTAGATATATTAATATGTTAGTGCAGATTGCTATTCTGCTGGTCTCAGAGTGGTCTTGCATTTTAAGGTGACCTTGCATCTTTCTGCTCAGATCTATTCGTGTTCATTTCACAGTTTAACTTTCAACGTATAATTTGTTTTCTCTTGGTTCTAGGTTCTTACAGAGAAAGCTCATTGTATCTGTTAAGTTCTGACAACAGGGGATATAGGAATTAAAAGCAAGTTTACATGGAGTAATTATGCTTATATAAGCAGTGAGATGGGAAGTAGCTAAGAGTTTGTAGTTATGTGGAGTTTGAAGTCCATACGTGTTATTTCATTATTTAGTTATAGACCAGAATACTGTCTAGTACTGTAAAGTTCTAAACGCTTTTCTTTCTAGGATGGACACCTTCTACCTTTGTGTCTTCACGACAGAACAGAGCAGACAAATCTGTTCTTGGTCCTGAAGATTTCATGGATGAAGAGGTGGGTTGCAGAACTTGAATTGCCAGCTAGCCGGTGGAATGTGTGCGGTGGGTTGGTGAAATGCCTCCTCCTGCCCCAGAAAGTCCGATGTATGACTTCCTCTTGGTTTGGAAGGCTTTATCTTCTAGGTATTTGGAACACAGTGCCCTGTTCGCCAGTGGGTTCTTGTTCATTGGCGTAGCATTGTATGGTGGCGCAGTTTCTATAGTCAGGAGTATGAAGGGAAAGTCAGTCCTGGCAAATTTGCTCAATAAAGCCCCAAAAGCGCAGTGTCTGTGGTGCTGAGTTTGCAGCTTTCCACAGTAACTTACGCACACTGCAGTGTAAGGAACGGTGGGTGACTCGACCCAAATTAAATCTCTGTTACCTTACAGCCTAATCATGGATTTATCCATGATAAAATACTTACATCAGCATGCTTTAGGCTGTGGGTAAGAGGAAAGAGAAGTCGCCTTCATTTTTTGAGTAGCGTAATCTGTAAGAAAACATATCTCGTGTAGCAAGAAGTTAGATGTCAGTGAGGCCCCGAGCACTCTTCTCAGTCATTTTCTGCATGTCAGCTTGTCCTTACGCTACCTGTCCTCGTGGCTGTGAGGTGGCTGCAGTAGTTCCTGTTGGCACATCCAGAGTGACATTACCCAATAGGAGGACTTTCCTCTTGGCTTCTTTGTTTATTTTTTATTTTTTTGAGACAGAGTCTCACTCTGTTGCCCGGGCTAGAGTGCCGTGGCGTCAGCCTAGCTCTCAGCAACCTCAAACTCCTGGGCTGAAGGGATCCTCCTGCCTCAGCCTCCCTAGTAGCTGGGACTACAGGCATGTGCTACCACACCTGGCTACTCTTGGTTTCTTTTCTGGAGAGCAGAGAAACCTTTTACATAAGTCCTATGGTGAATTTTCTCTACATCTGCTGATCCTGAGCTAAATTTTGTAATTTTAACTTTTTCTTTTTTTTTAAGAAACAAAGCTGTGTGATATATCATGTTTAATTACTTCCCAAATAATGTAATCCTGTTTGATTTTTTTTTTTGAAGGATCTCAGTGAATTTGGAATAGCACCTAAAGCGATTGTAACCACAGATGATTTTGCTTCAAAAACCAAAGATAGAATTCGAGAAAAGGCCAGGCAGTTGGCAGCTGCTACTGCCCCTATTCCTGGAGCCACCCTGCTTGATGACTTCATAACGCCAGCAAAGTGAGAAGAATCTCATTCTGACTGTTCTGATCTTAGCGTCCGTGCTTTGCACGTGTATGGCCATCTTACTTAGGGGTAGCTTGACCGCAAGTAAGAGGAGCCTTCTTAGGTGAGAAGTCTAAGTGAAAAAGGGGGGTTTTGCCAAAAGGGTCTTGCACCATCACTGCCTGGAGTGCCCAAGAGCTCCAGCTGCTAGCCGTGCTGCTGGGGTTCTAGGCAGATGGAGAGCTGTTAGGAACTGGGTGACTTCCCTTCCCCTCTCTCCTCCCAGGGTTCTCTCCTGTCGCTTCAGTCTACCCTCTCTTTCTGTGTACCTCTTTATTCTGCTCCCGGGCATGTGACCTGATGTGGCAGCCTCAGACCTTCGTGGTCCTTGACGAGGACTGTCTGGACTCCCTGTGTGCCCATTCTAGAGGCCCAGGAGAGAGGACATCGATTGACTCCCCCAGGTCAGCTGTGGCTGGAGTGGCAGGTCACGCAGTTCTGACGTGGGTGAGGAAAGGGCCGAGGCAAGACAGACGTAGGAGCCGGGCAGGAACTCAGAAGCTGCTGTGTAACACTGTTTGCTAATGTTATTTTTAAAAAGTCCCTTTTCAATGCCTCGTTATCCTAGATTATCTGTTGGTTTCGAACTGCTGAGAAAAATGGGCTGGAAAGAAGGACAAGGAGTCGGTCCTCGAGTGAAGAGACGGCCGCGCCGACAGAAACCTGGTGCGTATGTTGGTTGTCATTAATTCTGCAGCATGCTTTTCAGCGGCTGAGAGTTCCAGGAAGCGGAATCGCTGGGCTGGGTGGTATGCACGTATTTGACGGCTTTTTGCGTGTCATGCGCGATAGCTTCCAGAAGGGTTATGCTCGTTTATGTTCCCACCAGCAGCATGCGGAAAGTTTGATTCCTACACTTGTCAAAGCTGCGTCACAGTTTAATGTATTTATTTTCTACTTATTCCTTGCCCTTCGTCTGCCCAGCCAGACTGTGAGCAAGCTCTTTGAGGGCAGCGATCCCTTCTGTCTGCCTCCCCTCGGTGCTGGGGCAGCGGTGGCTACTCATGGAGCACAGGCAGGGTGGGGGCTGGCGGAAAACGATTCCCTAGTGATCTGCTCCCGACTGGAAAGCTGTAGAGCCTACTGTAAGCACAGCCACGTCCCTCTGTAGAGGGTCAGGTTTTTTATTTTTAGTCACTCGTGACAAACGCTTTTGAAATCTTTTTTAACAGATCCTGGAGTCAAAATCTACGGCTGCGCGTTACCCCCCGGAGGCTCTGAGGGATCTGAGGTATTGTTTGGGATGTCCCACCGTCAGTTACTCTCTGATCGTGAAATTTTAAGGTCAGAGAAATCATTTTAGAAATCAGATCCCATTAGTGTGCATGGAATATTCGCACCCCGAAACACTATTTATGTCAGATGATATATTACGCCAGCACCATAGGAGTCCCAAGTCTGATTAGACTCATAAACGAGTTGTTTGCGTGAGGATTGTGCGTGACACAGGGACGTGATTTAGTCATTTATAACAGCACTGATGAAAGCTCGATAATGGCTCTGTTTGGAATTCATCACTGTATTTGACGTGGTATTTTATGGGTTTACTTTGCGCCATGCAGTGACTCACCCTGATTCCACTTCACCCATTGGAAATAGGATGAAGATGATGACTACTTGCCTGATAACGTGACCTTTGCACCCAAAGATGTCACACCTGTGGATTTTACACCTAAGGATAATGTGCACGGACTGGCTTACAAGGGCCTGGATCCCCGCCAAGCGCTGTTCGGAGCTTCGGGAGAACATTTCAGTCTTTTCGGTGGGGGATCTGAGGGAGCCGACAGTCTTCTTGGAGACGTTGGACTCAGCAAAGGAAGAAAATTGGGAATTTCAGGCCAGGTAAACGGGTTTCTGCGTCACAAAGGTGGAACCATTGACAATGAGTACGCTTTCCATGTTAGATTTGCCCCATGGCAGGCGCTCGTGAAGGTTTTATTTTCCTTAGGATTGATTCTGGAGACGTGTAAAACACATCTTCCTGATTTTAATATCAGCTCCCGAGAGCCCGGGCCTGATGTTCCGGGTGGAGGTTGTGTGTGCTCAGGGAAGAGGGTCGCCGAGTAGAAAAGGCTACTCCCTTGTGGAGCTGAGTAGAAAACAGCTCTCACCCCTTTTTTACTCAGGAGACTTCCTTTTTTACTTTTGGGCGGGTAGAGAGCTTTTACTGACTGCCCATTCTCTCAAATCGATTCAGAGGTTCTTTCTTAAAATGCATTTAGAAAATGGGTACTTTGTCATTTCAATGTTACCTTTTCTTTTCATTCATGCTTTTTTATCCCCTGTATCCTTTTAACAAAAATGATACTTCTTGGAGGCTGTTTCCCACAAAGATTAGTTTTTACAGCAGCCACTAGAGTAGCAGCAGTCTGTAAACCCTGGTCACCAGCACTGACCCCGGGCCACACTGATCAGTAGAGAAACATTTTTGCCGTTCTGCTTTTGGAGGCCCCATTTCTGCCACTGCACTGCTACTGGGCTGTGTTCCACACTCTTCCTGCGCCAAGACCTGGCGCCACGGCTGCCACAGGAGCTGGAGGACAGCCCCAGCGCTGAGAAGTGGCATTCACTTCTGGTCATTGTTTTCCAAGAGACTTGAGTCTGTGTTAATCTGGGACTCCATTGTTTCTCTCTTGGTGACCCTGAAGTGCTCCTGTGGTCTCTTCAATCGCATCCTTAACGTAGCTTTGTCCTTCAGTGCAAACATCCCTAAAAGTTTTAATAGCTCCAATTGAAACCTTGTTTTTTGAAGGCTTTTGGTGTAGGTGCCCTGGAAGAGGAAGATGATGACATCTATGCCACAGAAACTCTATCCAAGTATGACACTGTGTTGAAGGATGAGGAGCCCGGAGATGGACTCTATGGCTGGACAGCACCCAGGCAATATAAAAGTCAGAAAGGTAATTCGTAGGCCCACACTCGATGGTAGGGCCCGTGTCAGGGCATCGGGGAGGAGGGATTGTCACATTTATACCGGAGCGTCAGCCTGTGTGGATTAGGGGGTTGCTGGTCAAAGACGCAGGGCCAGAAACAAAGTAGAGAGAAGAGAGGCCCAGTGTGGGTGGTAAGACAGAAGCAGCGTGTAGACCAGGCCAAGGCCACGGCCAGCTGTCACGGCAGGGCCGCGGTGGGGAGGCAGCGGTACAAAAATATTCTCTTCTTTTTATATCCTTATTCTGTGAGCTTCTTTCTATTAATACTTTTAAATTTATTTTTTACTTTTTAAGCTTTTTTGTTAAAAACTAAGACACAGACACACACATTAGCCTAGGCCTACCCAGGGTCAGGACCATCAATATAACTGCCTTCCACCTGCTCATCTTGTCCCGCTGGAGGGTCTTCAGGGGCAGTGACACACAGGGTGCTGTCATATACGTCATCTATGATAGCGGTGCCTTCTAGAATACTTCCTGAAGGACCTGTCTGAGGCCGTTTTACAGTTAACTCTTTTTATAAGTAGGAGTACACTCTAAGACAATGGTAAAAAGTATAGTGTAGTACGTACATAAACCAGCAACATAGTCATTCATTATCATTATCCAGTATCACGTGCTGCGCACAATCCTGTGTGCCAGACCTTTGTATGACAGGCAGCGCGGTAGGTCTGGTTACACCAGCATCATGGCAAACGCATGAGTGATGCGCTGAGCTATGACGTTATGACAGCTACGTGATAGGAATTTTCCAGCTCCATTATAACCTCATGGGACCACCGTCGTATATGTGTTCACTGAAATGTCATTATGTGGCACATGACTGTAAAAGCAACAACCTACATAAGAGAGAGCTGAGATAAAACAATCTCTTCAGACATTTGTGGCTGTGTTGAGATAAAGTTTGATCTAACTTTTTAGATAGTTAAATACATCTGAAAAAATATACCTGTTGAGATAATGTAAGTGTCACAGAAGAACACATGAATGTGAGCGTCACCCCCACAAAAATGTCTGTTTTACATTTCTAGAAGAAGAAAAGCAGTGCACGCAGTTTTTAGATATAGCCTGTGTAACGGTTGTGAGCACAGACTCTGAAGAGAGTCTGCCTGGGTGTTAGTGCCGGCCTTCCCATTTATCAGCCGTCACCCTGGGCGAGCTGCTTAGCCACTCTGGACCTGGGAGTCCCTGTCGGGAAGAGGATGACAGGGACGTACCAGCTCATGGAGACCGTACTGCACATAAAGGGCTTAGCATGGGCCTGGCACACAGCAAGCACCGTCTCGGTCTTCGAGGCCTGTGTCGTCACTGCCACAAAATGCACCCGGGTTTTGTATGAGATGTTGGGAGGGTGTGCGTGCACCCGGTGTTGGCAGGTGTTGCCTCTGGGTGGCAATTAGCTGCTTGTGCTTTCTTCTACCTATGGTTTCTGATTTTTCTACCAAGACTGTGAGTTATTTTTATAACTTAAAAGAAGACATATAATATTAATATGTTAATCATTATACTATATCATAATATATAATTATAGATCACATATTTGTATAATTATTAATACTTCATTAATATTTTCAATAATATATAACAGATTGATATATGTTATTAAACATACATTAGAAACTGCTAGGAGAATGAAATTGATATCATATATCTATTAATATATTAACAACAGTTATTAGTTATATTAATTATCAGTGACATTAATATTAGTAACATTAACATGCAATTCTATAATAATTCATAATATATGATAACATGCATATTTAAATCTGCCTCTGAGCCACATCTGGCCCTTTCCCTCATCCAGCACCTCCGTCCCCGGCTGATTGATTCCCACCCCGCCCCCATCAAGCCCGGGCAGGTGCCTCCCCCGGCCCCCCCTGCCCCCGCATCCCTCTGCCGTGGCCCCCGTCCCCCAGCTGCCTCTTCTGTCCTACCCCAGAGCCATGGCGTCTGTGGTTCTGACTGTGCTTTTTCATTCTGTGAATCTGTGTTTTACCAGTCCCCACAGTTGATTTTGGAATTGTTCCCCTTTGTTCCATGATCACTAGGCTATAATGAATATTCTTATGCTTCTGATTTATGTACCTTTGTTTATTCGGAATTCTTCAGAATAAATCCATACAAATGAAATTTCTGGGTTTTAAAAGAATACAGAATTCTAAGAATGTGAAATTTAATCCCAAATTACCGTACAGAATTTTAGGAACTTGTAGACGCTGGCAGAAAGGTTCAGTGAGTCGAAGTACGAAGACTGACGTCATGGGGAGGGCAGTCGCATAGGTTATCAGCGACGGAAAACCTTAGCTGGTCTGGCTGTGGGCTGTTCCTGCGTCAGGACGGACACCCAGCTCGTGTGAGCTCATGGCTGTCGCGCACAAGGGGCTTTCTGGTGCTGAAAGGCAGTTCGTGTGTCCAGATGTCAGGCGGAACCCCGTGCGCAGGGAGGCCTTGAGAACCGAACCAAAGGGCCTCTGTCGCCGGGGCCGTCCCGCGGCCGGTGGACAATCCCCAGCTCCAAGTCGGAGGGCGTTGGTCATCCAGCTTCCTAAGTTTCTGATCTTTGTCTCCTGTCAGAATTTCATTTGAGAAAAAGACAAAATACCTTTCAATTGTGCTGAGATTAGATCAGGGGCTGGCGCGGTTGTGCTGCCCTCTGGGCCGTGTTTGCGCCGTTGCTAAGGAGCGAGCGCGGTAATCTCCGTGGCTCTTCACCCAGTTCCTCTCAAGTGATGACTTCATTCTTACCCACGCTTGTCCTCTGGTGGTTTTCTTGCCATCTTTTACTCCATAGCCGATATCCCTGGGTGCCCCTCAGCTTAGGACCTGAGTACTTTTCTGGGAATGACGTTGAGATACTCGGAGAGCCACGGCTGCGTGCCGGGCGCCAGCCACTGAGTCAACAGAGGTGTGAGGGCTTTGCATGCCGTTCCTTCCTCTTTGGGTGATGTCACGCATGACATGCACTGTTCATGTTCTTGGAGATAAAAGGCTGATGTCTTTTGTCTCATTCTAATTGTCTCTACTTCTGGAATTAATCTATTACATCATTTTTGTAGAATCAGAGAAAGATCTGCGATACATTGGCAAAATTTTGGATGGATTTTCCTTGGCTTCTAAACCTTTGTCTTCTAAGAAAGTAAGAAAACTTTTTCTTTCTTCTTTTTTTTTTTTACTGCTTTGGTTCTTAAAATATTTGCTGCTACGTAATCTGAGTTATTATATGAACAGTTGAAAAGACAAGTAAATTCTTATTTTTTCAAAATTTTTTTCAAAAAGCCAACAGCTTTGCTTCTTGATGCATAGGTAAGGGAAAAAAGCAACAGCCTGGTTACTGGTGATTGTCTAAGAAAACGTATTCTGCACTAGAAATGTTAGTCAGTGGTCCACATTGTGTTCAAAACAGCAAATTGCTGATGTTTTAAATCCAAACTTCAAGTGAGCGGTTATTTCCATTAAACGAGACATACATAAGAGACTGGTCAAAGAATAAAATCGATATAACCCTAGGGGCAAGGTAACTCGAGGAAGAGTAGAAAACGTTCAAGAGGCATACTGGCCGGCAGCCCTGGCTGCTGGTGTTCCGGAGCTGCATGGCACGGTCCCCGCACCCCCCAGCAGCGGCCCCTGCGGAGGGGACAGAAGCTGCGTGCAGGTGGGTAAAGTCCCGAGGAAAGCTCCGCATGTCTTCCCAGACAGTCTTGTTGTGGGGAGTTTTGCGAGTTTCTGCTCTTAGGCCTAGTAGAGCTCTTCTTTTAACCCCCGTCAAAGCCACCTGCTCACGTGCTCAGGAGGGAGTGAGGGTGCTGGCCGGCCCGGGAGGGGCGCCTGGCCATTTGCCCCATCAGCAATCCTGTTCCCGATCGTCCCACCCTTTAATCAGATTTTTGTTTTTTACTCAGCCAACATTTGTTGAGAACCTCTAAAGCGTGGCCTGTGGTTCTCCAGAGCAGGGGAGGCCAGGGGTTCCCGGGGAGCCCCTGGCTGAAGTAGGGCTTTGGGCGGGAACCATTCAGAGGAGGGCTGTCACCCAGCCTCTCACAGACGGGCAGGTGCTCTAGATCTGGGTCTGGAGGCCACACAGAACAGCGATTTGGCGGAGGGAGAGAAATGCTTCTGCTCTAATGGAGGAGACAAAGGGTAGTCGGGACACCCCCTTCCTTCTGCCTTGTTCCCCTGGGTTTTTGCGAGGACGCGACATGAGAGTATTTTCTGGCTGATTTGGAAGGTGATCGGGCTAAGATGGTAAGACATAGGGTTTTTGACGATAATACCACTCTTTTTTTTTTTTGTGAGACAAGGTCTCTCACTCTGTCGCCCCAGTTAGAGTGCGTTGGCCTGATCATAGCTCACTGCAACCTCAAACTCCTGATCCTCCTACCTCAGCCTCCCAGGTAGCTGGGACTATAGCTACCATGCCTGGCTATTTTTTCTATTTTTAGTAGAGATGGGGTCTCACTCTTGCTCAGGGTGGTGGTCTCCAAATCCTGACCTCAAGCAATCCTCCTGCCCTGGCCTCCCAGAGTACTAGGATTACAGGCGTGAGCCACCGTGTCTGGCTGATAATACCACACTTTTATGGACTTTCTTCATGCTAGGTGCTCAACCCAGGCTGTACCTTACAAGCCACCCGGGGAGCTTGGGAGATTCCAATGAAATGAGGCTTTCTGGGGGGTGGGATGCAGGCATCAGTATTGTTAAAACTCCTCAGGCGAGTCCAGTGTGCACCTGGGACTAAGAACCACAGGCAGAGAGGGGTCAGTGCTTTCCTGCTACCGAGTTCAGAGTTGACTCCGCTCCAGCTTTCAGGTAGATCTAGACAACAGCTTACATAGCAGTGTCCTAAAATATGTTTGTTAGACCAAAAGCAAGAGAGACCATTTAGTACAGCTACTTAAAATTATCTAATACTTTCTTTAAACTTAATCTGTTCAGCTATGATTAATGCCTGTCAGTATTAAAAATACCCAAATCTCCCAAACATATTTCAATTTTAGTTCCGTTACCTTTTAAATTAAAAATACCTTGGATCAAAAAACAAGACCTATAGCTTCAATTTGGAACTGAAACGTAACCAGAAAAAAAATCCTGAATTTAAAAGTAACCAGTTATTTTTTTTTTCTATGCTTCGAATCACAGTTTTCTAGATTTTCTCGTTTACAGTGGGCCAGTTCTGCACGTAGGCCGATAACCTCGTGTGATCTGTTACCGTCTTTATTGCTCCCATCGTGTGAAACTTGTATAGTGGCATCTCTCTGCTGACGCGGGCAGGGGGTAAAACGTCTGAGCACTGGAATAACGTGGCTTTGACCCAGAATGCCCGGGGAGGGGTGGGGTTATCAGTGCTCAGGGGTAATGGGTTTTCCTGGCTAAATCAAACGTGGTCTTGAAACCTGTGTTTTCTGGGGCTTGTTTTGTTTTAAGATCTATCCACCCCCTCAGTTGCCGAGAGATTATCGACCGGTGCATTATTTCAGACCCGTGGTAGCTGCGAGCTCTGAGAACGCCCACTTGCTCCAGGTGTTATCCGAGTCAGCTGGAAAGGCAGCACCCGACCCAGGGCCACAGAGCAGGCACCAGTTGAATGCCTCCAAGCGGGCAGAACTGCTGGGAGAGACACCTGTTAAAGGTATGTGCCATGGAGAAGATGGAAATCATTACATTGAAAATAATCTGAGTTATCAAAATCAAAATGGAAGTTGTTGTTTTCCCACTGCAGTTTTTTGCATGATTTTGGATTCCCAAACTGTGGGAATAACATCGTTTATCGTAAATGGCGTTTGTAATGGCGTTCGTGTCCTCGACATCTTAAGACTTGTGTTTCCTCCTTCAGTTTGGGGTGTGTTGTTAAAATCACAGCCCTTATTGTAAGCGCAGCAGTTTTCAGACTTTTGGTAATTATCCGGGAATGTGGTTCAGACCAGGGACATGTGTACCTTCACCTTCTCTGCACAGCCCGGGAAAGAATGCTTTCTTTCCTCGTGGGCAAAGGGCAGCGTAGCTCTCCTCCCAAAAGCCTGAAAGGAGCGAGTGTGCCTGAAAGCACGGAAGGGCGTGGAGAGTCCCCCTGTGGGGTGCAGCAAAAAGCCCTGCGGTGAGAGGGGACTTGACTTTGAGGGGCTCGTGCCATGTGGCATCCTTACCACTGGGGAGCCTGATGGGTATCTCAGATACAATCGACCGAAAGAGAGCCCCTGGTTCCCCGCTTCCTTCCCAGCCTCGCTCTTCCTCTCTGCCCATCTCAGTGAACGGTGCCACAGTGACCCGCCACTCAGACCAGAGCGTGGGAATCCCGATTCTCGGCTCCTCCCTTCCCCTCCCTCCCCAGCCCTGCCCGGTCCCTCAGCGAGACAGTGGCGGCCACCGCAGACTGTAGGTCTGGCGCCGGGATGTCAGGTTCCTCATCCTCGGGCCACTCACCTGCCCTGTCGGTGTCCAGATGGTAACCTCCGTTCTCGCCAACTGTGAAGTAGGAGCCTGATTATTTTATTACTGTCTGTTTCACAGAGATATATGAATATAAAGGAAATACTAAACATAAAATACGCATCTCCAGTTATGTAAGTTTGTGATATTGAAAATGTATGACGGAGAAATGTATATATAATTGTTTTATGACACTTTTCATCTCTTCTTATTACTGGTTTTATTTAGGCTCAGCTACTTCAGTGTTAGAATTTCTGTCTCAGAAGGACAAAGAGAGAATCAAAGAGGTGAAGCAGGCAACTGACCTTAAAGCAGCTCAACTCAAGGCCAGGAGCCTGGCCCAGAATGCCCTACGCAGCAGACCCCAGCCCTCCTCTCCAGATGCTGGACACTGCTCTTGGCACCTGCCACTGGGTGGTGGGATAGCCACCGCAACAGCCAGCAACTTCAAACCTTTCGCAAAAGATCCAGAAAAGCAAAAACGATACGAAGAGTTCTTAGTGCGTATGAAACAGGGTCAGAAAGGTGGGTGCCAGGCCTGGATCCTGCATCTCAGCCAGGGAAGGGTGGCATTCCCACTGTTCTCGTCCTCGTCCCTGTCCCGGCTTTAAAGTTAAGATTTTGTGCTCTGTCAGTGTTTCTGCCTCATCCCGCTGCAGACAGTGCACGGGTTTCAGGCCCTGGCTCTTGACCTCAGAAAGCAAGAACAACTAGCTTTTGTTTCTCTGTATCTCAGGCCCAAAGGTAGCTGTTTGAGTAGAGAACGTGCCTGTGCCTTGGCGTGGCTAATGCTAAATTAGACCATTTACTGTTTGCAAACGCTTGACTTCTTTAGGTGTTGCGTTTCACATTTCACACCAGTGTCATCTCCCACTTTATCTTAAGATCCTAACCGTCCAGTCCTAAATCATAATTCAAAATTTGAGTTAGAAAGGTAGTTGGCTGTCGAACCATTCCACGGGGGGAAATCACTCTGCGGTCCGCGAAGTAAAGACGGCAAGGATGAGGAAGGAGGTTGCTGTCATACGCGGTAGTCCTCGTGAGAGGGAGTCAGCAAATTGTGTTGTTTTTCAAAAACAGATCTTTGGGGAATATAAATTCCATTTATTTTGTGCCTTTACTCTGCACTAAGAACCCACATCGCTAATGTTTATTTGTTAAATTGAAAGAAAAAAAGGTTGGGAAAAGAGTGTTCTTCTCCCAAAACATAGAGACGTAGTTGGGATGAACTTACCACTGTCTGGGGGTGGTGACAAGTTCCTTGCTTCCGAAGATTTAAGCGAGCATTAGCCTCCCACACGGTTTTCTCTTTTATATTTGGTAGACAGAATTGAGTAAGAGCATCGTGTTGAAGGAAAGAGCGATATTACCTGCCAAACAGCTCCCCCGTGAAATGCAGAGGGAGAGAGTGGTGCCCAGCAGGTGTTCTTCTTTAAGTGTTTTTCCTGGAAGTGAAACAGTTTCTGGTTCTCTGCACCGCAGACGCCCTGGAACGCTGTCTGGATGCCAGCATGACAGAGTGGGAGCGCGGCCGCGAGCGGGACGAGTTTGCCCGGGCGGCCCTGCTGTACGCGTCTTCCCGTTCGACCTTGTCCTCCCGCTTCACTCACGCCAAGGAGGAAGATGATTCAGATCAGGTTGAAGTCCCTCGAGACCAAGAGGTCTGTTGCCATCGTGTCCCCACCTGGTGAACTTTAAAATAAAATGAAAACACCGTGCAGCCAAATACTTTAAATCCCTCGGTGAAAAGATCAAAATACATGTGGCATAGTAGAATAAGAAACCATTTTATTTATGCCTTAGTTTCCAATGTAGTTGAGCAAAAATGTTATAGCACGAGCTCTTCCGTAGTTCTGGAAGATTGCTCGAAAATTTTTATGTGGAAGAGAGGTCGGGTCCATTGAGTGACCGCTTGATGAAACAGAATGATGTCTTTTCCCAGAACGATGTCGGTGACAAACAGTCAGCCGTGAAGATGAAGATGTTTGGGAAGCTCACCCGAGACACGTTTGAGTGGCACCCTGACAAGCTTCTGTGTAAGAGGTTTAATGTCCCTGACCCTTATCCAGAGTAAGTTGGATAAACCTGCCTGTGTACATCAGTACAAAACGTGTTCCCCACGTTAAAGCCAACTTTTCCTCTTACATACTCATATAAACTCCCTTTTTCTAAATGAGCTTACTTGTATATCATCAGATGTACAAATCCGCAGATGTGCCTTAATAAATGACTGCTGTAATTTGTTACTAAAAAGACAAACACCCGGATAGCAAACTTCAGTCTGTATCGAAGATACGAAACTCAGATACATCGCATTACAGAAGTGTAAATGCTTCTCTCGTTTGCCACCTTTTTAATGCTGCTCATATGGTTTCTATTTAAAATGTTACTGATATTTTCTCATTCTCTTTATGAAAGTTCAGTTCCTTCATATCTGATTATAAACACTTCATGAAAGCATACACAGTTGAACCAGAGACTTGGTCATAAAATTTAGGTATATGTTTATCAGTAGAACTTTTCCTTAATGGCATTCTATTTTGAAAGTTAAATTCTTGCCCTTCTCATAATAAAGAAAAAACTCAGTACACTCTAAATTCTTAACTGCCTTGAGAAGCAAAAACATCTTAGGGGAGCTTTCGGCCACACAGAATAGCTGGTGGGAAATATGAGATGGAAAGCGGATTTTATCCTAGCAGTTGTTATTAAAATGATGTCCTTCCTTTCAACTCTCAGTTCAACTCTAGTTGGCTTACCAAGAGTGAAGCGTGACAAATACTCAGTCTTCAACTTTCTGACGCTGCCAGAGACGGCCTCCTCGCCCACAACTCAGACACCAAGTGAAAAAGCGCCAGAGCTCCAAGGGCCCGACAGTGAGTAGGGGCTTCCTGGGTCTCTGGCTGACCAGGGCGTCACCCTAAGCCCACCAGGAGGACAGAAGTAAAGGCCGTCTGGTCCTGAAGGTGCACGTGGTGCACACTCTCCCTCTGTAAGAGAATTGCTCGCATTAATAAGTGAGCTCACGTTGGTCCAGATGTCCACTCTCTAGGGTCTCTGCCCCAGCCCTGCCTCGCGCAGCACCCAGCCCGTGGTAGACACACTGATGTTCTGAGAGAATGGAAAGCAGGGGTGAAGAATTTGCCGTCTGCTTATAAAATTCTGATGTTATGCCTGTGTCCTACCTTTCAGAATCAAGGAAACCATCCAGGTGGGATACGTCTAAACAAGAAAAGAAAGAAGATTCCATTAGTGAATTTTTAAGTTTGGCTCGATCAAAAGTTGGTCCACCTAAACAAGAGTCCAGTGCCTTAGTAAGCAAAGAGAAAGAGCGTATGCCGGAATCACTCTCGGATAAGGTATGTGGGGCTTCCAGGTTCTCTTTGCGAGGCGGCTGTGGCCTGTGCCCTTCTCTAAGGCGATGCTTTCTCCTCATCACTCGGCAGTGGCACACTGAAGGGCCAGGAACACCCAGTCCCTGTCACAGCTATTCATGTCTGCTGTTGAGTGCAAAAGAAATAGGCAAATGTGTGAACTGCTGGGTGTGAAACTCTATTCACGGTGACAAGCAGCGGGCCGGGTTGGGCCCAGGGGCTGTCGTTTGCTAGCACCTGCTTTACAGTCTAACAATTCAGTCACAGCTTCAGTCATCTCAGGAGAGGTTACACAACGCTCTCCCTAGAGTGGCCATCGCTTAGCCTTAACCGCAGAAGCGAAATTCAGTGTACTCGTGTTGGACAATATAATTTTCCAAATAGTAAGTATTCTCTTGCAGAGAAAAGAGAGAAAATATCCATTGGATTTTTAAAAATGTCTGCTTTAATGATTGAAAGTTAAACTTAATAAAAAGTTGGTTTTTATTTCTAATAATAGCTTCATTTAAAAATGGTTGTTACGTTTTAAAAATTTGAGTTTGCTTTGTTTGGGGTTTGCTGAGTTGCTCGAGTCTCTAAGTTTGAAAACGGGACAGAGAGGCACTGGGCTCCGCCATGTGCAATTCCAATGAATGACCAGTCTCCACGAGAGGCTGCAGCTGCTTGGACCTAATCAACGCATGCTGCAGTTACTGACTCAGAAACCCCAGAAAAAGCAATGCTATGTGAGTAATCATTGCCCAGTTAGGTGCTGTGTGGTTCTGGATACCCATGTGCACGAGCATAAACATAAATTTGTGTGTGTGTGCGTGTGCGTGTGTGTGCGTGCGCGTGTGTGTGCGTGCGTGTGCGTGTGTGTGCGTGCGTGTGTGTGTGCGTCTGTGAGTGTGTTCTAGAATGCTGGCTCCCTTCACCCTTGTTTCTTTGTTCCTAACTCTCACCTCACTGCCGACACAGGTGGTGAACAAAGGTGTGGATTCGCAGACTGAGGGAGAAGGTGGCCGCCCGTCCATGGACTTGTTCAAGGCTATCTTCGCCAGCTCCTCGGATGAGAAGTCCTCGTCCTCTGAGGATGAGCAGGGTGGCAGCGAGGACGATCAGGAGGTCACCGGGGAAGCCAGCTTCCAAAGCTCCCAGGAGACTGACCTGGGGGAAACGTCATCCGTGGCACAGGGTACGGCAGTGTGTCAGTCGTGGGGATCCAAGGGAGAGAACGATGGTGTCGCCAGGGAAGCTGCTGCTTTGTTTAGTCTGTAATTTTAAACCAGGATAACTAGCAATTAAGGGTATTTAATCTTTTATGTATTTAATTGGGTTATGGAGCAGAGTTTTTTTTTTCTATCTGGTATAAATCTCTGTATTTTTTAGCTTGCTGTGTTTGGTAATTTTCCAACTTATCCTAGGTGAGAAGAATTAAAAAACAGAAAAAAAAATCATTTAAAAAGATAGCTGTTTTTTTAAAAAAAACCTAGCTGATGAGGAGGTGCGAGGATTGTGGGGGAACATTTGGTCATGAAGCGTGCAGGGCTTCTGCCTACCGTCCTCGCCGTACGGCAAATTGTACGCTCCGGATCAACAATCTGGCGGGCACTGCCTCGCGCATAGTAGGTCTTGGTAAACGGTATCTGTTCCTGTCGCTGCGAGTCTGACACCGGGTTAGCAGCCTGTCCTAGTTGTTCTGTCCACCCTGCCAGGAGTTTCAGGCCCAGGAAAGGGGGGCTTCTGGCACTTGCATGGGTGAGAGAGTTTTCAGATGCTTGGTGGGGTGGGCACAGTTTGCCATGTAAGCCTGAGAGTGTCCCGCCTGCACCTGTCAGTTGATGGTGGACTTGGGTATAATTTTTGAGCGGCTTTCTCCAAAAAGTTACGTAGAAATATAAACTATTTTTTAGTTTGAGAGTTCCCATCATAAAAAAAAGAAATGTAAAATATTTTTTCTCTTTGGGTGATTGCAAATAGCAGCCTATTTCTTGTTTTGATGGAAAAAACTGTGTTTTTTAATTACAAAGTCATATGTACTTGAATATTAAAATTTTAAAAGTATGGGAACGTAGAAAGCTCGAATCCCTTGTAATTCTACTTCCTAGAAATAGCCACTGTTAACCCTTTGGTGTGTTTTCCAGACTTTTTCCATTTTTATATCTCTTCTGTTTGAAAACATAGTAATCTGCTTAAAAAACAAGGTTATTAATGTGAACATGATCATTTATCTTCATTTTTTTTTTTATTTGATAATTTTGAGTGAAATTAGTCTCCCCCAGTTT
>RJWJ010031637.1:0-18889 GCA_004363605.1 Indri indri
TTTTTTTCATATTTAACACGTAAGGATTTAGACTTAGAAAATTTGAGTAACTTAACCACATCACAGAGCTAATAAGCATCCTGTCAAAAATGTGACCTCTAGGCTGGCTCACCTCACCACTGGAATTTCAACCTCTATATTTCATGGGGAAAATTAAAATAATAAATTTTAAATAAAAATAACCTACTTTCATCACTCAAATATGCCATTCATGCCAATCTGTAGTCTAAATGTCATGAGCAAAAAAAAAAATATAACCAGAGAAAGTGCCCGAATTAAATGCTTCTCAAGTCCAATATTTTTGAAAATACAGTCACAAGTATCTTTGAAAATTACTGTGAGAGTCAAAACATATCCTTGCTATAAAAATTTTGTGGGGTTATTGGTTAAGCTGATAATTCCTTTGATATTATATATACCACCTAAATATATATGTAATTATATATATCTATATCATCCTATATAGATGTCCTATATATATATATATATATATATATATATGTGGGTGTACAATATGTATATGTGTGTGTATATATATATTAATGGAAAAACTAATGAAAACTGAAAAAGTTAATAAACTGGAATGGAAAAAATAAAATGTCTTCAGATAAGACATTTTTGTATTTATGTACACACTTGATTTTTCTATTAATACATCTAAAATTAGATTGATAAGATTTCCTCATTTCTTTTGGTAAAATATATTTTTCTGGTATGAGAATCATATAATTGTTGCATAATTTTTCAAATCATAAACTGAAATCTTCTTATAACCAGAATTGAATTAGAATATTATAGCACTTCCTGTAAGAAGTATGAACTCCACCACAATAGATCAGATGAAATAACTGTCCTCAATGTAAGGCTTCTAGGAAAGGACACTTAGATTATCAGCACGCTCTCAATTAAATTAAAACTTTTCTAATGACATATAGAAAAGTATCTTAAGCAGGCCAACGATATTTAAACCATAAATAGGATCTAAGCTTTACTATAGAGCCTCCTTTAATGAAATACAATTCCAATCACTGAAAAAATTCCCATTTAATATATGTTCCCTCTTTTTCTGTCTTGAATGCATAAAGAAATGAAATATTTGTATAGTATACCTTTGGAATGTAGCCTGATACCAAATGATATTGATTTTTCTATATTTCTTACTTTTCCATGTATTTTCTGATTGGAAAGCTTTTCTTCCTATTAATTTATTCCTATTTAGAACAAAAATTTCTTCCTCTCACATAAATTTACTACAAAGTTTCTCCTTTTCTTAAAACTCACTGGTCTGAGTAAATGAAAAATAAAAAAAATATCTCTACCATTTTAGGATGAGCCACTAACTTATTCCGGCACTCCACTCAACAGGATAGGTCTGGTATTGAAGAATCATTTAACCTCAAAATTCCAAAAAGAAGTCAACTACTTTCTGTTTTAAAAAATGTAAATATCGTTCCCTTTTTTTTATTCCATAGCCAATTAGTTTATGTTGCAAATATTTCAATAACAAAAACCGTTACGAAATATCTGGTCCACATTCAAGCTCTTAAGGTGTGGACTCACAGTCATTTTGTTCTCTGATTATTTGAACATCAGAGGATTTTCCACAAGTATATATTGCAGAAAACTCTTCCTAAATTCTTAAAAAATATTTTGTAACAAACATCCTTTTGATATAATAATATCCAGATTGAATCATGGCAAAATACATCAATGCAGTTTATAATCTTATGGGAATTAAAGTAGATAAATTGTACTCTTTCAGAATGTTTTACAGTATTTACACATAGCAATAGTTCTATTTTTTAACTTCCCTGTAGTAAAAGAGAACATAAAATGTAAGCTACTTTTCATAAATTTGTTAAAAATCAGTTGCAGGAGCAAGTAAATATAGCTGAGACCTGAAAGACTTGCTCTACATTTTTTAACTGAGATTTATGACAAGTACATTGCAAAATCACTTCCAAAAATGAAATAATCAGAATAAATTCCTTGATAACTACCTTATATATATATGTGTGCGTGTGTGAATATATATTTATGTGTATATATCTGTATGTTATATATACAATGCATGTATATAAAATATATATATTCTCTGCAGAAAATCTGAGCTTGGAGAATTTTTAAACTTTGTATTTATTTTTCCCTTAATTTTTGTCAAGACTATTTAAAATGAAATCCCCAAATCTCTTCCGTATATTTTTATGAGTAAAATTATCATCCTGATCCATCTTTCATATTTAATTGCATATTATGTAGCTCTTCTCTGACAAATCATACACATGATTTTGGTTAAAATTATCTCTATAGAAAAAATCAAATATGGAAGTAAAACATGCTGCTAATACAAAAAGCACGATATTACCTCATTTTTCTAGAGACTTTATTTTCTTAAACTGTTTTTAAATTTTTCTTTTCAAATGTACATACTCAGATTTATATATTCGATCCTAGACTTAAAGGTTTATCTGTAGACATTGCTTGGAAATAAGTTTATAAAGAAAGCAACAGTGTTCACCCAGGGACATGTGGGAAAAGCATTTGACTTTTAGGGAAAAGTACATTTATTTCTATTAATTTCTCATGTTTAATAATGTGATATCTAGTGTCAGGAATGCTGTACACCAGTGACCATAAGATAAGAAGTCAAGCTTGATGGACTCCTACCTGCAGTGATTTAATTTCTCCTATAGTGACAGGATCCCCAAGGGCAAGATTGGGTATTCCTCCATTTACTGTAAGTGTTCTTATACAGCACCTCATGGGGTTTAATTTTGTCTCTCTTCCTCTGTGTTACTTACTTGAGGCACTGTGAAAACTGAGATGGGCTTGGTGTTACAGGGCTACCGGTTCACTGATGACATTTTGATTTATGTTACTTTTCCCATTCAGCTGGAAAGGAAAGAAACATTTTTTGCTTTTTTTTTGTTACAGGAAAACTATTTCAGATACACGAGAGTATAACATTTTAAATTTCATTAAAAATATGTCTGAACATTAATATGCAACAATATGTTTAATTCCTATAAATTTTATATTATTATTATTTATGATTTATATTTGTTATGCTTCTTAATAGTGATTGTTTCGCCTGAGTGCTATATACTCAGTCTTTGTCTCTTTGTTCTTCAGTATTCAAAAATTACATTCTCAGTATTATTTTGAAAAACATCTGTCCTGTGAAAAGTACTATTGATTCCATTATGCCTAGTGATCCCTTATAAATCACAGAAGCTTGGATATTACATGCTAGAATTAAAAAATATCCCTGTTTGTTATCTTAATTACTAGATTCCAAATAAAGTTTTTATAAATTTGGGCTTCTGCCAGTTCAGCGACGCGTAATGCAGGAGCACTCTGTAAGTTTTCCTTCATTATATAAAAATCTTTCTTTCAGGTATGTAGAATGCAATAATAAGTGTACATGAGAATGATCCTTAGATTTCTCAAAATATAAAAATATGTTCTAAGTAACTAAAATGTATTTATTATGTTCAGTATGGTTTCGACATGGCATTTTATTATAAGCCGCCCGAAATAACTTAATAAGACATTACAAAAATTTATGGATTGCCCACTATATATTAGACTCTTTCAACGTTTTATTTTCATTTATACTTCACAGGAATACTCAGTGCTAGGCATTCTGTTGTTTTAAAGAAATAGATGAAAGAAAGAGGCACAGACAGTTAAGGCAAGCACAATATGTGTGCATAGGTGATAGAGTTCGTTTCTAATACCAACCATTCAAACTTCAAATCTGGTTCTCTCTCCAGTAAACCATGGCTGGGAAAGATTTCTAAATCTTCAGGTTACTTAGGAATTCTCACTTCTATCGTAAGAAATACTTAATTTCTGACCTATATATTGTGTTACTTTGCGGGATACAATAGAATTAACACATACATAGTTAATTGTGATTGAAGGCATGGCATTTTTACACGTATCTATATTTATGTTTAAAACTTTCCCCCATTTTTTTGGCATATCCTGTGTTAATTAAAAGAATTCTGACACAAACTTATTACTGTCCTTTTGTTTGTATCCTATGGTGCCAAAATGCAATGAAGATTAGCAAATGAGTTGACATATTGATATTTTAAATGGCAAGAAATGATTTCTTTCTTAAATTCAACCTTCTTTGTGTTGTGATATAGAAACTGATAGTGTTTTTATCTTCAGAATGCTGCATTTGTATTTCAATGGATAATTTTTGTTTCTTTATATCACCCATTGTTAGGTTATAGACAATATTGTATTTGGGATGAGTTTACTATTTGTAAATAAGCGTATTTTTACTTTAGAATGTACGCAATGGAAAGACATGTAAATTATCATAAACCACTTTGCACATTCTTCTTTAACAACAGCCTTATTGAGATATAACTCACATGTATATATATATACACACACACACACACGTATATGTATATACACTTAAATTATACAATTCAGGGGTCTATAATGTATTCACAGAGCTTTACAACCATCACACTAATTCTAGAACATTTTATCATTCCCTAAAGAAACCTCATACCCATTAGCAGTCACACTCCATTTTCATAGTCACAGGCCCTGGCAACTAGGAATCTGCTTTTTATTTCTTTGTATTTGCGTAATTTGTGCATTTTACATAAATGGAATTATATAATATGTGGCATTTTGTTACAGGCTTCTTTCATTTGGAATAAGGTTTTCAAGATTTACCCAGTATGTAGCATGTGTCACTATTTCATTCTGTTTTATAGCTAAATTATAATCCACCATATGTAAATACCACATATTATTTATAAATTCATCAAGTGAGAGCCTTTGGGTTGTTTTCACTTTAGGCTGTGAGAGCAATGCTGCTGTTGACATTTATGTACAAATTTTTGAATGGACAAATGCTTTCAGTTAGTTTGAGATAATTCTAAGAGTTAAATTGCTGGGTCATATGTTCAGCATGTTTAGGAACTGTCAAACTGTTTTCCGAAGTGGCTGAACCATTTTACAATCTCACCAGCAATTCATGAGATTTCTATTTCTTCACGTCCTCACCAGCATTTGCTATTGTCTGTCATTTTGTTTTAGCCATCCTACTAAATGTGACATAATAACTCAATGTGGTTTTGATTTATATTTCCTAATAAATAATTATATCCATCCTCTTTGCATGTGCTATTGACCATTGTACATTTTTGAAGAAATGTATATTCAGATTCTTTGTCTATTTTCTAATAGGGTTACTTGCCTTTTTTAATATTGTTGAATTATAAGTATTCTTTACATGTTCTGAATGAAAGTTCCTTATGAAACACATGATTTAAAAAAATATTTTCCCCATTCTGTGAGTTTTTATTTATTTTATTGGTGTTCATTGAGAGAAAAAAGATTTAACTTTAGGCAGTCCACTTTATCTATTTTGTCTTTTTTGGCTTGTGTTTATTTTTCTAATAAGCTGTTACCTACCCAAAGGTTATGAAGATTTGTTTGTATGTTTTCTTGAAAGAGTTTTGTACTTTTAACCCTTACACTTAATTCTGTGATTCATTTTAGCTAAGTTTTACATATTACTAAGATAGCAGTCCAAGTTATTATTATTATTTTATTTGCAGGTGTAAAGCCAGTTGTACCAGTATCATTTGTTAAAAAGAGTATTTTCCCTATTATATTGTCTTGACACCCTGTTGAATATCAATTAATCATAAATATAAGGGTTTATTTCTGTACTCTCAATTCTAGCCCATTGATCTATATGTCTATCCTTACTATTTTTACACTGTATTGATTACTGTAACTTTGTAGTATGATTTGAAATCAGGAGAGGTGAGTTTTTCATTTATGTTCTTCTTCATCCAAATTGTTATGGCTAATCTAGGTCTCTTACAGTTCCCTATTAATTTCAGTATCTATTTGCCAATTTCTGGAAAAAATAGGTGGGGCTTGTATTATGATAGGGATTTTGTTGAACCTGCAAATAGTTTAGTGTTATTGCCATTTTAACAATATTTTTTTTCCAATCCATGACTTGGATTTCTTTCCATTCATGTAGTTTTCATTTAATTTCTCTCAACAATGATTTATAGTTTTCAGTGTGCCAGACTTATACTCTTTTATTGACAATAACTCCAACTATTTTACTGCTTCTGATGCACACCCAAAAGCTAGAGCAAACAGACAACTTACAGAATGGGAGAAAATATTCACATTACACATCTGATAAAGGGCCAATAGCTAGAATCTATATAGAACTCAGGAAAATCAGCAAGAAAAAATAAGAAATCCTATCAAAAAGTGGGCAAAGGACATGAACAGAAACTTTCCAAAAAAAGATAGACTAATGGCCAACAAACGTGAAAAAATGCTCAACATCTCTAATCAACAGGGAAATGCAAATGAAACCACAATGAGATTTCACTTAACTCCAGTGAGAATGGCTTTTATCAAAAAGTCCCAAAACAACAAATGTTGGTGTTGATGTGGAGAAATAGGAACACTCATACACTGCTGGTGGGACTGCAAACTAATACAATCTCTGTGGAAAGTAATATAGAGATACGTTAAAGAGATACAAGTAGAAGTACCATTCGATCCAGCAATCCCATTACTGGGCATCTACCTCAAAGAACTAAAAGTAGAACTACCATCTGATTCACCAATCCCACTGCTGGGTATATACCCAAAGGAAAAAAAGACATTCTGTACTAGAATGTTTATAGCAGCACAATTCACAATCTGTAAAAAAGACATCTGTACTAGAATGTTTATAGCAGCACAATTCACAATCACGAACATGTGGAAACAACCCAAGTGCCCATCAATACGTGAGTGGATTAATAAAATGTGGTATATGTATACCATGGAGTTCTACTCAGCCACAAAAAACAATGGCGATATAGCACCTCTTATATTATCCTGGATAGAGCTGGAGCCCATTCTACTAAGTGAATATCTTAAGAATGGAAAAACTAGCACCACATGTACTCACCATCAAATTGGTATTAATTGATCAACACTTATGTGCATATAAGGAAGTAACATTCATTGGGTATCAGGCAGGTGGGAGGGGAGAGAAGGGGATGAGTAAATTCACACCTAATGGGTGTAGTGTACACTATATAGGATGGGCATGCTTGTAGCTCTGACTCGGGTGGTGCAAAGGCAATATATGTAACCTAAACATTTGTACCTCTGTAATGTTCTGGAAAAAAATAGAAGTGGTGACAGTGTGCACACTTTTTCCAGTTCTTAGGGGGAATATTTTCAATTCTTCCCAATTCAGCATGATGTTGACTGTGAGACTATCATATATGCCTTATATAATGTTGAGGCGTGTTTCTTCTATGCCTAGTGTTGAGGATTTCTACCATGAAAGGCTGCTGGATTTTGTTGAATGCTTTTTCTGTAACTATTGAGATAATCATAGGGTCTGTGTTTTAGCTTCTGTTTATGTAGTTAATCATGCTTATTGATTTGCATATTTTAAAAAATCCTTGCATCACTGGGGAGAAACCCACTCAATTACAGCAAATTATCTTTTTGATGTGCTGTTTAATTTGATTTGCTGGGTTTGTGTTTTTTTTTTTTTTTTTTTTTTTTTTTTTTTTTTTTTTTTTTTTTTTTTTTTTTTTTTTTTTTTTTTTTTTTTTTTTTTTTTTTTTTTTTTTTTTTTTTTTTTTTTTTGGAGAATTTTTAGATCTATGTTCAGAAGGCCTGTGGATCTGTGGTTTTATTTATTTATTTATTTTTTGTCCTTTCCTGGCTTTGATATCAAGGTGATATGGGCTTCATAGAATGAGTTAGGGAGGATTCCCTCATTCTAAATGTTATGGAATAATTTCTGTAAGAGAGGTACCAGTTCTTCTTTACAAGTTTGGTAAAATTTGGCTGTGAATCCGTCTGGTCTGTGGGGTTATTGCGGGGATATTTTTTTTGTTACTGCTTCAATCTCACTGCGTGTTACTGGTTTGCTCACAATTTTTATTTCTTCCTGATACAGGCTTAGGAGATTATGTGTTTCCAGGAATTCATCTATTTCCTCTAGATTTTCTAGTTTGTGTGCATAGAGGTTTTTATAGTATTCGCTGTTGATATTTTTTTATTTCTATTTTTTTATTTCGCATATTATGGGGGTAAGAATATTTAGGTTACATTGCCCTTCCCCCTGCCGCCCCTCCATCAGAGCTTCAAGCATATCCATCCCCCAGATGGTGCACATCGCATTCAGTATGTTTGTATATACCCATCCCTTCCTGCCCCCTCCTATCTGCCCGACACTCTATAAATGTTATTCCTATACATACACTTAGGTGTCGATCAGTGAAACCAATTTGCTAGTGAGTACATGTGGTGCTTATTTTTCCATTCTTGGGACACTTCGTTTAGTAGAATGGTGTCTGTTGCAGTGTCTCCTTTTCCTTTTCTGATTGAGCTTATTTGAATCCTTTCTCTTCTATTTCTGGTCTATTTTGCTTATCTTTTTTTATGTTAACATTTTTTATTAATTCACCAACTTAATCAAATTACTATGTAAACCATTCACGATGTAGTAATTTAATAGCTTATAACCATTTAAAAAACATGACATTTAAGTCTGCGTATCTGTAAAACAAATTGTTAGACTATTATAAATCTTAAATGGCAACACATACTTTTGCATTCCAATCACAATATAAATGTATTTTTACATTGTTTTCCAAATAAAATTGAGATGGAATCGACTAAAACCTCATATTCATTATCAATCCAAAAGAGACCACAAATTATATATTTCCAAAACATGTGCCCATGGTTCGTTGAATACATTTTTCCTGTCACACACGGAACAAATGGAAATAGATTCATTGTGTTACACTGGGTGCCTGGAGGTAAAAATATATCTATGACATTTTAGGGCAGCCTTCTTTTCTGAAAAAGCAAAAATCCCAGTGATTTCCTAGGAGAAAAATTTAATATTACATTTTTTTCTGTTTTATTTTTTATTTTTTTATCATTTTTATTTTATTTTTTTATTTCAGGATATTGTGAGGGTACAAACATTTTGGTTACATTTTATATCTTTGCCTCACTCAAGCGAGGATTAGAGGCATGCCCTTCCCCTCTACAATGCTCACCTCATCCATTAGTTGTGAGTTTACCCCTGCAACCCTCTAATCCCTGGAGACTAGTACTGCTGTGTGAACACCATAGTGTTGCCTAGTTAGTGCCCATTTGATGGTGAGTATATGTGGAGCCTATTTTTCCGATCTCGTGATACCTCACTTTGGATAAAGGGCTCAAGCTCTATCCAGGAAAATATAAGAGGTGCTAGATCACTGTTATTCCTTATAATTGAGTAATATTCCATTGTATATATATAACAAATTTTAATAATCCACTCATGGATTGATGGGCACTTGAGTTGTTTCCACATCCTTGCAATAGTGAATTGTGCTGCCATGAACATTCAGGCGCAGATGTCTTTATTACAGAATGTCTTTTGCTCTTTTGGGTAGATGCCTAATAGTGCTATTGCTAGATTGAATGGTATTTCTATTTTTAGCTCTCTGAGGTATCTCCAAATTCTTTTCCACAGAGGTTGCACTCATTTGCAGTCCAAGAGCCAACATTTTGTTTCATTGATCTTTTGAATTGCTTTGTGGTTTCCATTTCCATTTAGTTCTGTTTTGAGCTTTGTTATTTCTTTTCTTCTGATGGCTTTGAGTTTGGTTTGCTCTTCTTTTTCTAGTTCCTTGAGATGTAATGTTAGGTGATTAATTTCTGATTTTTCTGTCTTTTTCGTGTAGGCATTTAAGGCTATGAATTTTCCCTTTAGGACTGATTTTATTGTATTCCATAGATTTTAAAAGCTTGTGTCTCCTTTGTCGTTCAATTCAAGGAGTATTTTGATTTCCATTTTAATTTCATCATAGACCCAAGGATTGTTCAGCAGCAGGTTATTTTATTACCATGACTTTGTGTAGATTTGGATGTTTCTCTTATAATTAATTTTTAGTTTTATTCCACTGTGATCTGAGAAGGTACCTGGTATGATTTTGATTTTTTTGAATTTACTGAGACTTGATTTTTGGCCTAGGATATGATCAGTCTTGCAAAATGCCCCATGTGCTCATGAGAAGAAGGTATATTCAGTAGTTATGGGGTAGAATGTTCTGTAAATGTCTACAAGATCCATTTGTTCTAGAGTCCCATTTAAGCTAGTTTTTGTTTATTGATTTTTTTGCTTCAATGATCTGCCCAGTTCTGGCAATTGGGTGTTGCAGTCCTTGGCATTAGGATGCTACTCTTTATTTCTTTGCTTAGTTCTAGTAATTTGCTTAATGAATCTGGGAGTTCTATGTTAGGTGCATATATATTTAAGATTTTTATTTCTTCTTGTTGAATTTATCCCTTTACCATTATAAAATAACCAACTCCATCTCTTTTTTACCATTGTTGATTTCAAGTCTATTTTATCTGATATGAGAATGCCTTCAGAGGTCTCCTCAGCAGCCAAGCAGCCAGTTGATCCAGCAGTGAGGGCCACAATTAGGCCATGTCTGCTCATCCACTGGATGCTAACAGGCAGCTTCTCAAGGCCTCATGCTTGGAAGTGAATAGCCACAGATTAGCTGACATTTGAGGACAGTCTGTAACACAGAAGGCACAGGTGAAAATAAACAATGGAATGCAGAAATTCAGAGGAGAAAGAGAAGATAAAAGAAGAAGAAACTTTCAAACACCTGTGTTTGATATTCTCAGAAAGATTACAGGACAATGGATTATTTCATTCTATCCTTGGAATAAAAACAATAGGCTCTAAAAAGGAGTAGTCAAAGAAAAAGCATAAGGTTTTATAAATTAAAAATATGTATAGTAATGGATGAATAAGAGAAAAAGTCAATATTAATGCAAGATATAATTGCAGAATTTTCCTAGAATGTAGGACAAATTTATCAAGAAATGAAAAATTGGAAAGTAAACATCCAAAAATGCAGAGGCTCCTTTCAACTTTCAGCCCAATGTTTGAAGTAAAGATTTCCTGGAAAAGGAGAAGCAGGAAAAAAGAGGGTAATAAGTTCTTAAAGAAATAATTTAAGATAATTTTCCAGAAATTGAAGGTATTCAGATAAAAAAAGTGCCCAAGGAAATAAATAAAAACAACACTCCATTTCATTGTAAATCTTAGGAACACTGAGTGCCAAGACATGATTGTAAGTACATCCAGAAAATACTTTTTTTAAAAATGCAAAGAACCAAGCAACATAAAGATATAAAATCTCTCAGGATTAACACTAGATGCTAGAAAAAAAGGAAACATTTCTAAGGGAAATAGTTCCAGGCTATAATTCCTATAATTACCCAAATCAAGTATGAAGATGGACAAAAAAAGTGACATTGTCGAACATACAAGTTCTTCGAAAACGTACCTTATACTTTTACTAAGAAACTACTGATGAAATATTTTAACAAAAAAGTGTAAGTCATTTGAGAAACAGGAGTTCATTGATTTGGGGCATACTATCACATACAAGAGTAAATGGCATTCCCAGGATGATGGTGAAAAGAGACCCCCAGATGAAAGCTGAGTGTTTGTTCTAGATAGAGCAGATCAGACAGTGAAGAAGAAAGGTAGAGTGTTCATGGAGGAATAGTTCCAAGAATGAAAAAAATGTAGAATTGGTAGGTTATTTTATGAGTTTGAGTAAAATTTGTCCTCTGGTAAAAAGTTTAGAGATGAATTAATACCAGATAAATGTATATAGAGACATAAACAAAAATAGGGGATACTACCTATACTCTAGGAAAAACAAAAAGTTATTTTAGAAAAAGTTTAGGTAGTTTAGCATACTACATCATTTCACTGTGAATGACATTGGAGTAGTAATAATAATATAAACAATTTATTAAGGTACTCATAACTATGATATGACTTTATTAGGAAAATGAGGGAAGATAAAATTTGTACGTTTAAGTGGATCAGAAGGGGTATATGAGAGTTAAATGCTCAGTATCCCTAGTCAGAAATAAATAAAAAATTGCTAAGCTAAACAATGAATAAAACAGAATGTTATTTAGAAATATGAAAAAAAAAAACCAGAAGAATACACAGATAATAGATGTGATAGAGGCTGCCCATGAAGAATAAGGATATAAAATTTAAAAATAAGTCAAGGACCTAAATACACATTTCTCAAAGAAGACATACAAATGGCCAAGATGTATACAAAAATGTTAAACATTACAAATCATTAGGTGAATGCAAATTAAAACCAGGATGAGATATCACCTTATATCTGTCGGAATGGCTATTATCAGAAATACAATTGAGGCCGGGCGTGGTGGCTCACGCCTGTAATTCTAGCACTCTGGGAGGCCGAGGCAGGTGGATCGCTCAAGGTCAGGAGTTCGAGACCAGCCTGAGCAAGAGCGAGACCCCGTCTCTACTAAAAATAGAAAGAAATTATCTGGACAGCTAAAAAAATATATATATACAAAAAATTAGCCCGCCATGGTGGTGTGTGCCTGTAGTCCCGCTACTTGGGAGGCTGAGGCAGGAGGATCGCTTGAGCCCAGGAGTTTGAGGTTATTGTGAGCTAGGCTGATGCCACGGCACTCTAGCCAGGGCAACAGAGTGAGACTGTCTCAAAAAAAAAAAGAAAAGAAAAGAAAAGAAAAAGAATAAAAGAAATACAATTGATAGCAAGGGAAAAGGGAACCTTTGCACACTGTTAGTAGCAATGTAAATTAGTACATCCCTTATGGAAAACTGCATGGAGGGCCTATAACAAACTGAAAATAGAATTTCATGTGATCCAGAAAGCCAATTTCTAAGCATACATCCAAAAAAAAAAAAAATCAGTATGCCAAAGACATAGCTGCATCCCCATGTTCGTTGTGGCATCATTCACAATAGCCAAGATATATAATTAACCTAAGTGCCCATTGAAGAATGAAAGGGTACAGAAAATGCGGTATATATAAACAATAGGTTACTATTTAGAAATAATAAAGATGGAAATTTTGTCACTTGTGACAACATGGATGAACCTGGAAGATATTATGTTAAGTAAAATAAGCCAGTCACAGAAAGAAAAATACTGCATGATCTCACTCATAAGTGGAATTTAAAACAGTGACACTCATGGAAGCAGACAGTGGAATGGTGGTTATCAGAAGTTGGGGATAGAGAGAATGGAGAGATGTTGGTCAAAGGGAACAAAGTTTCAGTAGAGAGGAGGAATAAATTTTTTGAGATCTACCATATAGCATGATGCCTATAGTTAATAATAATGTATTGCATATTTCAAAATTACAAGAAAGTAAATTTGAAATGTTCTTACCACAAAAAATGATAAATATTTGAGGTGAAAGATATTTTAATTAGCTTGATTTAATCATTCCACATTGTATACATATTCCATAACATCACATTGTACCCCTTAAATATATATAAATTTAATTTTACTCATTATTATTACTAATAAAAGAAGTACAACAAAATGCCAAAAAAAGTAAAATTTTATTGGAGGCAGGTAGTTAAACTGGCACCAATGCTGGGACACTGACATCGCCTTTCTCACTTTTTTCCTAAAGAATAATAAATATGTGCACTTTTTAAAATAAAGAGATGGGGTCTTTCTCTGTTGTACAGGCTGGAGTACAGTGGTGGTGGCATGGTCATACCTCATGGTAAGCTCAAACTCCTGGCCTCAAGCAATCATCCTACCTCACTATGTGCACTTTTGAGTGATCAGTGACATCAGTGCTGCATCTTTCTTGTTATGTCATTTTTAACTACAAAAGATTTCCTTCAAAGACTATAAACATTAATAGAGATATTACTAGGGTTAAAATATGATATCTTTGTCAAATATCCTGGCATAAGACAAACAGAGAACAAACTTGGACCTTATATCTATGTCCCTATAAATATATTAGCTTTGAATCACATTAAGAAGAATTCCTATTTTTTTTTTTTTTAATTATTGTGGGATAGCAACATGAGAAGCTTGGTCATGAATATGGACCATTTGCTGCACCGACATTTGATTACTATTAGTGTATCAGATTTACTTAGAATGCAAGCAACATTGTGTAATATATTTAGAAATATCAAGTTTAAAAAATGACTAATGTTCCTACTTGAAGATATTTGTAGAACATGATATAAAGAACAGATATTAAAAGACAGTTGTTTAGAAAACTTGTTGATAATAGGATAGGATTTGAACCCATATACTAGGAAAAGTAAATTGCTTCTATTGCAACACTTCCTAAACTATTGTAATAAAAAATACAGTAACAACAAAATAGTGCTACTTTGAATTCAAAAGCCTTGAGCAGAAAATGCAGAACTAAAGGATATATAAGCTCAAATCTTATTCTTCCAAAATTTCCTTTTCCATGTTAGAATTATCTGCTACATGCCATTTTTTTAAGTATATACTTTGCTATATATTTCAGTAGAATGGTCTTATTTTAAAAATTTTATTTATTTAAAAAATACTAAAACAAAAAAACTGAGTAATTCTATTAACTAATGAGTTCATGGCTCTGAATAGAAATAGTTTGGTTGAGAAGGATATTAAGTGGAAAATACTTTGATTACTTATCATTCAAGAAATGCTAAATGCTGTCCAATTATTTTGCTGGAATTCAGACTTGTGGTGGTAAGATTGTTTCAACTAAATACGTAAAAACAGAAAAAATATTTTAAAATGCATCATTAATATACTTCCAGCAATACTACATTTTTCTAACAGTTTATAATCTGGAATGTGGTTAATCAAATCAGACACATTGTTGACTGCATAATGAATGAATACCTTTAACAATATTTACCAGATATGTGTTTATTTGTTTGCGTTTGTTTTCCTCCGAGCTCACTGAAGAATCACCCTTCTTTCCTAGGCAATGGTAATTTTAGAGACAACTCCTTCTTGGCTCCGAGAATGATCCTGGCTTTATGATTCCATATGTCCCATGTGCCAGAAACGTGATTGACTCGGATGTAAGCAAATGGCCCAAACTGGACTAGTGAGAATCAATGTAGGTACTTTGACTGAAAGTATTGGAAAATACTTCCTGGTACAGCATTGGTGATTTGTAACTCTGGAGGTATGGTGTTATATTTACCAAAATGTATTGACAAAATGCCCAATAATTAAGCCATTATGGTGAAAGAAGAGACTCTAGCTGGAGAGACAGAGTTAGTATCAGTACCACCATTTTTCTCACTGAATAGAGCTTACTCGAAGTCAAATGTACACAAAGCCTTTTAAATTATGCTATTTGTTACTTGAAATTAGTAATATTGTAAAACACCTATGTACATATCAGAAAAAATAGTGTGGCATTGATGGGACAATAATACTTGAAATATTCGGAGTCTGAGTTGAGAGAGGCTGAAGAGCAGTGAGGATTTCTGCATTCCCAGTGGGGAAGGCAACAATCCCTGTTACTGGGTAGTGAAGCAGTTGCTTAAGTCTGCAACTCAGATCCTTTACCTGCCTAGGCTGGAAACGCAGGAGAACAGAGTGAGGGGTGAGATTTGAGGGGCAGGAGGGTCAGTTTGCTGGAGTGTTATAACTATTTTTCCTTATCTTCAGTAAAGTCCTGTAAGAAAGGAACATGTATTGATATAATCATAACTGAGGGATCTGGAAGTAGAGAGAAAAGAAAATGTGGACTTGCTAATGAAAGCCCTTTCAGCTTGTATCCAGCAGGCCAAGATGGTATAAGCAAGCATTTATGTTTTCCATTTCTCCAATATCGTGGTCTAGATATCTACAGAAATATTCCTATTAAAAACACTACAGAGCTAGGTAAAATATTACATGTTAACAAATTCACAGCTAAACAGGCTAAAAAAGTAGTAAAACCAAAACCTGAAGATTAAAACTGTAAAAGCATGAATCCAAAAGATTGGTTGGGACAGAACCAGTAAGTGCCCTGAGAGCATCAGAATAGAGTACTGTCATTTTCATTTCACAGATACACAATGGAAGGAGACAGAATCTGGGACCCTTTGTATAAAATCAAAGGCTTCCACATAAGGCCAGATCGCCTGATAGTGAAGTATACTCTTGGACAGACTATTTTAAAGGTAGAGAGTTTACGATGACTTTTTAAAAATATTTCACTTAAAATAAGAATAGAGGTCCAAAGATACCAAATCTTAGGCAAGCCGTTTTCATGGACAAGAGAAATCAAAGCCACAACAACAAAAAAGGAAACTGAAATAATACAGAGAGAATGAAATATTGTCTATCTATCTATCTAAGTGTCTGCTGCATATATATCTGTATGTGTGTTTAGGTGTGTGTCTATATGTCATAATCTATAAGATACTAATTTTTAAAAAGAGCCTTGAAAATATTTTCAAAATCCAATTCCAGATTTGAAAATTAAATAATATAATTTATAAATAAAGCACATTTTACCTCCTATAAAACAGAGCAAATAGGTTTAAAAAATTAGAAGTCTAGGAGATCCAAATATCCATTTAATATTTTTAAAGAAAAAAAGGGAAAAAAACAATGCAAGGAACTAATAGCAAAACAAACAAACAAGCTCAGAAAAATTTATCACAACTTAGTGAAGCGTTTTTAAATGTAAAGAGTTTAGTGGTCAGCAGATGAAAGAAAATAGATTTGTACAACTGTGTATTACCCTGAAATATTAGAAAATATTTCAGGGAGAAAATTGAAGATTCTAAAAGTTTCCAGGGAAAAAACATCCACACACATATTCATATACACATATTAATAGATTGTCATTATACTTCTCAACAATGACACTGGAAGCCAAAGAAATATTTTTAAAACAATTCCCAAACTTCAGAGAGAAGATGATTTCAAATCTTATAGTCTTTACCAGTCTAAATATAAATGAAGTATAATCATAGAATAAATACATTTATGTATGCAAATTCTTAAATCATGTACTTTCCATAATTTTCTTCGGAGGAAAAGATGGGGTAAATGGCCCTACCATACTGGGTAGTGACAAAGAAAGAGAAGGATACAGCCTTCAAAGCAGGCCAGAAGCAACCAGTCCACACTGGAAAAGGTCAAAACGATAATCTTGAGATGTCTCCAAGAAGATAAATTTGATCTCTAAGAAGAAGACATAGAACAATTTGACATTCTTGAGTGTACTGAGAATATTTACTTTATTGGAAAAGCCTGGAAATGATTTAGGGATAAATATATATAATTAAACAAACAATAAATAAACTAAACCACTAACTACAGTTAAAACAAATAGTTGCGTAAAAGGATAAATCGGTTATTTTGTGCTACATGTTTTATTTGTGAATAGCATTTACATGGCCATTACAATAAAAATTTTAGCTATTAACCTAATCAAAATGCTTCGATGACAGTTGAAGAGGTTGGATAGGGTGCAGGTAGGGTGCTTAGAAATGTCCATGATTTTGCATTTATGTATTTGTATAAAAAAACTAAGACCAATGGTATGATTATTTATGTAAAAAGAATAAATCTACAGATAAATTATTAGAAATTGTATTAGAACTAAAAAGGGATTTAGCAAAGATGTGTTATATGAGACATTTCTTTAAAAGTTCATTATATTTCTATAACCATAAACAAATAGAGACAAAATGCAGTTTAAAAAAAGACATTAACCATGATTGCAATAAAATTATAATTTATAAGAATAAATGTAATAAGAGATGACAAGTGAAGGTAGCGATATCTCAAAAATAAAAAGAGAGGGTAGTGTAGAGAAGGGTGACTTGTGAGCAAAAGTGACCCTGGATCAAGTGATGAACACATTGTGACATTATCAATTTTCCCTTCCTTTGGTTTGTTCTGAACTTTCCATCGAAAGCAAAAGAGACAGAGATCAGGTGTGAGACATGCTTGATGGACAAGTATTAATGACTGTAAAAGGTACTTCCCCAAATATTATAATAATAGTTTAATATAATGTAATTTTATTAATTATTCAGGAGGATTCTAATATCCATTAACATGTTTTTTTCCCCAGTCAAGTGGCTGCTCTCCAAGCAATAATTAAGGGATCTAGGCTTCTTCATCTCTTTAGCTGCCATCTCCATATACAGCTTCTGAAATGACTACAGAAATTAAAGACATGAAGATGGCACAAAGGTCCCTTAATAACCTTGGCCTGCAATTGATATGCAACATTTATTGTCCTTTTCTGTTCATTTGGACTACTCAGATGGCCTATCCAGATATTCATCAAGAATCTTGAACAATATAGTCTCTGGATTGGTGGCCACTTCCCAGAAACAATTCTAAATAATAGAGGAGAAAATTAATTGCTGATGGTCAACTGCTTATCCTTGCCAAAGTTGTCTGTGTCACAACCATGGATTGGCCAGATTTTGCTAGGTTACATTCAGTGCATCCTACCTCAGTGGCTTTAACAACAAATATTTATTTATTGATCACATCGTATATCAAAAGCTTTAGTTTTGCACCCAAATGTTTATAGCAGCACAATTCACTATTGCATAGACTTGGAAACAACCTAAGTGCCCATAAATGCACGAGTGGATTAATAAAATGTGGTATGTGTATATCATGGAGTTCTACTCAGCCTTAAAAAAATGATGAACCAATACCTCTTGTATTAACCTGGATGGAACTGGAGCCCATTCTTCTAAATGAAGTATCATAAGAATGGACAAATACTACATGTATTCACCGTTAAATTGGTACTAATTGATGAAAACTTACGTGCACATATGGAAGTAACATTCATCGAGGATCGGGCAGGTAGGAGGGGGGGATGGGTAAATTTACACCTAATGGGTACGGTGTGCACTGTTTGGGGAATGGGCAAGTTTGTAGCTTTGACTCGGGCGGTGCAAAGGTAATTTATGTGACCAAAGCATTTGTATCCCCATAAAATTATGAATTAAAAAAAAAAA
>RJWJ010031638.1:0-19063 GCA_004363605.1 Indri indri
TGGTGTATTTGTTTTTAAAAAAACAACAGACTATCAGATTCATTCGAAAGCAAATGGGAAGTGGTGTGGAGCGTGGAGAGACCTGGTCAGCAGGAATCAGGGACTCAGCGGAAACCACAGGCTCTTGCCCACCCTGGTTGTTCTGTTCTATAAACTGCTCTCCAGTCCTTGCCCTTTGCTTTTCTCTCTCTCCCCAACTCTTTCTATCTTGCCTGCCTGTCCAGCTACTGAGGTAACTTTTTCTAGTCCTGCCTTAGTGTAGACATGGACAGCAGCGTCCTCTGCCCACCCCGACACAAACGGCATATGGGCTTCCTCCTGAAGGAGCAGGTGTGGGGTACAGCAGGTGATTGATCTGGAGGGACCCACCTCCCAACTCCCCTGTGCCTCAGGGCCCAGGCTTCCTCCCCTCAGAGGCCAATTCTTAGGGTGTAGCATGGGTCCTCTTGCAGTGAAGACTGATGGTGTACTTTTCTAGGACTTCACTGAAAGTTAGCCCAAGTTACGTACGATCTAAGGTTTAAAGAAATATGTTAGCTCTTCTTGCCTTGCGGTTTTTTGGCTGCCAGCTGGGCAGCATTACAGATGCCAGAGCTGGGATTTCAGGCTGGATATCAAGTCAAGGCCAGGTGTCCTGCAGGAGGGCAGGGGCTAGAGAGGCGGGGGCTGCCCAGGGAGTTGTACCTGGGGAGCACAAAGGGTCTGAGTCATTAGGATAGCTCTGAGCAGTCTGTGCCACGATGTTGCAACGCAGATAACTTCAGTTAACCAAGCAGTGGAGGTGAAGAAACCAGTTCTCAGGTCAAGGATGTGTTTCACTGGGTTTGAGTTGTGTGCAAGGGAGGGGCTTTTGGTTTCTTTTTCAAGATGATAACTGATACGCACCCTCCCTCCCCACCCCGCCATCCCAGGGCATCTTCTGCCAGAGGTGGCTGTTGCCTCACTCAGGAGGCAGGGAGTTTGCTGGGTTGCTACACTGGCGGGATCTGGGGCACAGGGAACCTTTTGATGGTTGCACCCCAGTTAGTGGAAAAGCCTGTTTGGAAGGCAGTGGGCACTGTGGAAGGAGCATTGGACTTGAAGTCATCAGACCTGGCGTGGCGTCAAAGCATCTTCACTTCTGCCTGGCTGACCTTGTCAGCCAGTCCTGGGACTCCTGAGAATACCAGATGAGAGGCTGTCCCCCGCAAATGCTCAGAGATTCATAAAGCATCATGCCACTTGGGTAATAGTCTGTGGCTTGCTGCCTTTAGAGCGAGGCACTGGGACACATCCTCAGACGGTGCGTAAGTGGGTGGAGAGGGGGGCTGCTTCAGAGTCTTGGGCCAGGCTTTTCTCCTCCTCTCCCTCCCAGAAGCAAGCATCCCCATCCCCCCATCCCCAGTGCCTTATTTTGACGTTTCTTTTCTCTGCCTGCCAAGAAGGTTGTGTTCAGCTGTGCTGATCGGAGGCCTGCTATCCTGTGCTTCATTAGGTTAATTCGATGATGGCTATCTCCTGGGATCTGACCGAGAATGGCTCTAAAGCTGCCGCAGCTTCCAAAACAGTCCCCGCTGCTCTCCTTTGGGGCGCCCTTTGCTTCTCAATCCATTGCTTTTGTTTTTCCTTCCCTTTACCTTTGAGCTGGTGAGGGCCTCCTTCGAGCTTCCTGGTTCCTTGTCCTGGTGGAAGTAGCTCAAGCGTGTACCGCCTGATTGGTGGCAGCTGGGGGGTTGCAGGGAGATGGGCTCATCCACTCCCCAAGAGCCTTGCTCTCCTGACCCTCCTGGATCCTGGCTGCCAGTCTCTTCTGTTCAGCCTCAGTGACTCGAGACAGGCCAGCCATTCAGGGGATGTTTGTTGCTAAATGGTCTCCTCAAATTTGCCAAATTTGTGACCACAAACGCTCTTACAAGACCCTAGCATTGCCTTGCCACCTACTACATTTCCCTCGTTACTCCCCTCCTCTTTTAGAAGGCTGTTTCATGTCTGATGTCTGTGAATCTCCAGCCCCTCCTCCCTGTCTGTGCCCCTCTCCTCTGCTTTGCCTCCTGTCCCGCAGGTGGCCTCTCTCCAGGTGGGTGCCTGATCCTACCTCCCTGCTAAGGGCTTTGCTCCTCCGCCCCTTTTCCCTCATCCTAAATTTCCTCCTCTCTACTGATGCATCCCATCAGTGTACACATGTTCTGTAATATCTCCCAACCGAACCCCACTCCACTCTCTGACATCCCATTCCCTCCTTGTTAAGTAACATCTTTGTTTAGATATAATTCACATACCATACAGTTCATCCATTTGAAGTGTACAAGTCTGTGGCTCTTCATCTGTTCACGTGGTTCTGCAACCATCACCACAAGCAATTTTAGAACATTTCATCACCCTGAAAGGAAACTCCAAACCGCTAGTGGTCATTCCCCATTCTCCCCATCCCCCAACCCCTGACAAAAAATAATTTCCGTTCTGTGTTTATGGATTTGCTTATTCTACACATTTCATGTAAATCACCCAATACGAGGCCTTTCGTGGCTGGCTTCTTTCGCTTAGCACAGAGTTTTCAAGGTTCATCCATGCTGTGGGATGCGTCATAACTTCATTCCTTTTGATGCCTGAATAATATTCCATTGTAGGGGGTATACCACATTTTGTTTGTTTATCAGTTGGTGGAACTTTGAGTTGTTTCCACTTCGGAGCTATTATGAATAATACTACTGCAAATCTTTTGTGTACAAGTATTTTTGTGGACCTAGTTTTCATTTCTCCTGGGTATATACCTGTGAGTGGAATTGCTGAGTCATATGGTGACTGTGTTTAAACTTTTCAGAAACTGCCAGACTGTTTGCCAGAATGACTGCACCATTTCACATTCCCACCAGCTAAGTATGAGGGCTCCAGTGTCTGCCCATCCTCACTAGCACTTGATATTGTCTGTCTTTTTGATTACAGCCATCCTGGTGGGTGACAAGTGGTGTCTGATTGTGGTTTTCATTTGTGTTTCTGATGACTGATGACGTTGAGCATCTTTTCCTGTGCTTGTTGGCCGTTTTCATCTTGCCATATCCCTGCATCAGCCCTTGCAAAGGTCACCACTGACCTCCATCCAGTGGTCAGTTCTCAGTTCTCACATTACTTTTTCAGCAACATGTAACACTGTTAATTCCTCCTCCATTCTTGAAACTCTTTCTTCTTTGGCTTCCCAAACACAGAGCTGGTGTTCCCCCTGCCTCACTGGCTGTTTCTTTCCTGGCTCTCTGCTGGCCTCTCTTTCAGACATTGGGGTGCCCTGGGCTCTGTCTGGGGTTTCCTTCTCTTGTCCATGTCAGGCCCTCCCTAGATCATTTCTTCTGGTCCTGTAGTTTTAAAAATGAACTGAGGCTGGGCGCGGTGGCTCACGCCTGTAATCCTAGCACTCTGGGAGGCTGAGGCGGGCGGATCCCTTGAGCTCAGGAGTTTGAGACCAGCCTGAGCAAGAGCGAGACCCTGTCTCTACTAAAAATAGAAAAAATTAGAAGTCAACTAAACATAGAAATAAAAAATTAGCCAGTCATGGTGGCTCGTGCCTGTAGTCCCAGCTATTCAGGAGGCTGAGGCAGGAGGATCGCTTGAGCCCAGGAGTTCAAGGTTGCTGTGAGCTAGGCTGACACCACGGCACTCACCCTAGCCTGGGCAACAAAAGCGAGACTCTGCCTCAAAAAAATAAAAGTAAAAATGAACTGGACAGTGATGACTTTCACATGTATCCTTCTAACTCTGACCTTACCCATGAGCTTCAGACAGGTGTGTGTCACTGCCTATTGTCGTTTGCACGTGGATGTCTAAAAGGCATCTTATATTTAATCTCTCACAAACAGAACTCTTGCTTTTCCCCACACAAGCCCATTAATTTCCTGTGTTCTCTGTATCAGTGAATGACACCCCCCTCAAGCACGTTGCTCAGACCACAGCCTCTGTGTCTCCCTGGTTCCTGTCTGCCTCCTGCCCCCACCCGCTGCACCTTCCATCTGCCCCTTCAGAATATATCCAGCCACTTCTCACTACCTCCATGGCCTGGGGTATGGCCACAGCTCCCCTCTGGTCTCTCTGCTAGCCTTGTACAGCAGCCAGAGTAGTCCCTTAATAAAGCATGTTTTAACCTAAAATAATTTTAGATTTTATTATGAAATGCATCACATATTCAAAATAGTATCTATCATATGTGTGCTCTTTAAAGAATAACCATAAAAAGTGTGCTTGTACCCACCACCTGGGTTAAGGGGTACATCACCCAAAACTGCTGAAGCCGCTGTGGGCCTCTCTCTGATGTTATCTACCTTCCTTCCTCCTCCAGCGGGATTTCCTAAATCTTGTGTTGTTTCCTTGATATTCTCTATTGTTTTATTATCTATAAATAGAGGCATACACAATGTCTTGGTTAGCTTTGCATATTTTTTAACTTTTCATGGATTCATGCTGTGAGCATTTATTAATGACTTACTCTTTTTGTGCAGCATAATGGTTTTTGGGTCATACTCATCCCTGTTGATGTCTGAAACTGGAGTTCTTTCCATTTACTATATGGCACGAATGTACCACAGTTCATTCTATTCTGACAGACATTCGGGTTGTTCGCAGCTTTCAGCTATCACACAGTGTTGTATAGGTCTCCTGGTGCACAGGTTCATACAGACCTGGTAGTAGAAATATCAGGGTTTGCTAGACACCCACCAGAATGCCTGAAATTAAAAAGATTGAAAATATCAAGGCCATGGAACAAATGGGGCTCTCATACATTACTGGTGGGAATGCAAAGTACTACAATCACTTTAGAAAACTATTTGATAATTTCTAGTCAAGTTAAACATATGCCTGCCCGATGACCCAGCAATTCTACTCCCAGGTATTTACCCAAGAGAAATGAGAGGATGTGTCCACAAAAAGACTTGAATGAGAAGTTCATGTAGTTTTAGTCATAACACCCCAAAGTGGAAACAATTCAAGTGTTCAAATATGGAAAAGAACAAACTAATGACACATATAACAACGTGAATGAATCTCCAAATGAATGATGCTAAGCAAAAGGAGCCAGACACAAACGAGTATATAGTGCATGTTTATATGAAGTTCAAGAGCAGACAAATCTAACCTCTGGTGACAGAAGTGCGGTGAAGCAGTGGGTAGTGACTGGCAAGGAGCAAAGGGAACTTTTTGAAGTGGTGGAAAAGTTCTATATTTTAAACTGGGTGGTCGCACCGGTGTAGACATAGGGAAAAATGCATCAAGCTTTACATTGAAAGATTTCTGCATTTTATTATATATGAATTAATCATAAAAATTAAAATTGTATCAAGTGGGGGCAAGAGTCACCTGAGTGAGACTTTTGGAGGACCACGCAACGCTATATTAACCCCATTGTTGGCGTTCAGCATAAACTTCAGATCTGCTTAGCATTACAAGCAGTCAGAACTCGCTGACTTTGCAGTTTATTGACTCTAAATACCTTTGGGTGAGAAACCATTCCTTCCACCCAAAGCTGAAGAAGAAAACAGTCTCTGAGGATGACTACGCACATGGAAAGTCATAAAACACATTAACCCGGGACGACTGGGTTAATCTTATCTCTCATTCTCTTCTCACAATATATTTTATGTGAGAAAGATGACTTTTGTTTCCTCTCTCAAAAAAAAAAAAAAAAAAACTGGGATATACTCATGTCCATCTTTATTAACTAATGTCAAATTATTTTCCAAAGGGTTCTACCACTTTCTGTTCCCACCACTGCTGTCTTAAGTGTTTTTACTATTCCACATTCTCTCCAAAGTTGATACTGTTAGTTTTTTTAAAAAAATATTTTCTCCAAATCAAAACTACAGTAAGATATCATCTCACCCAAGTTAAAATGGCTTTTATTAAAAAGACAGGCAATAATGAATGCTGGTGAGGATGTGGAGAAAGGGGAACCCTCAAACACTGTTGGTGGGAACGTGAATTAGTGCAACTGCTGTGGAGAACAGTATGGAGGTTCCTCAAAAAACTAAAAGTAGATCTACCGTATGACCCAGCAACCCCACTGCTAGGTATATATCCAAAAGAAAGGAAATCAGCATATCAAAAAGATATTTGCAGTCCCATGTTTATTGCAGCACTATTCACAATAGCGACGATTTGGAATCAACCTAAGTGTCCATCAGTGGATGAATAGATAAAGAAAATGTACATATACACAGTGGAATACTATTCAGCCATGAAAAAGAATGAAATCTTGTCATTTGCCCCATCATAGATGGAACTTAAGAACGTTACATTAAGTAAAATAAGGCAACCACAGAAAGACAAATTTTGCATGTTCTTATATGTGGGAGCTAAATATTAAAACAGTTGATCTCATGGAGACAGAGTACAATGATAGTTACCAGAGGCTGGGAAGCACAGTGGGGACGGGGAGGATAAAGCAGGGATGGTTAATGGTTGTCTAACAAAAATATAGTTAGATAGAGTGAACAATATTTGATAGCACAGCAAGGTGACTATGGTCAACAATAAGTTATGGTGTACTAGGCTGGGCGCCGTGGCTCACGCCTGTGATCCCAGCACTTTCGGAAGCCAAGGTGGGAGAATCGCTTGAGCCCAGGAGTTCAAGACCAGCCTGGGCAACATAACGAGACCGTGTCTCTTAGCCTAGCATGGTGGTGTGCACCTGTAGTCCCGGCTATGTAGGAGGCTGAGGCAGGAGGATTACCTGAGCCTGGGAGTTAGAGGCTGCAGTGAGTTATCATCATGCCATTGCACTCCAGCCTGGGCAACAGAGCGAAACCTGGTCTCTTAAGGAAGAAAAAATTGCTCCAAGGTCCATTTTAAAATGTAAATCAGGTTGCAACACATCCCTCCTCAAAACCCTCCCATCAAATTCATAATAAATCTGAACTCCTCTGGCCTTCCAAACCTCCCGGCTTCCCTCTGACATCCTCCCTGCCTTGCTGTGCTTTTAACAGGCCAGGCTGCTTTCCTCCTGAAGCCCTTTGCACTCCTGCTCTTTTTCCCGGCTCTCTGTAATTGCCTGTGTCTTTGTATTTGCTGCTAGACCGTAAGCTCCCCGAGGACAGGGCTGGGTGCACCCTGTCCTATTCCACCCTGCCTCCCTGGCCCAGCGCTGGCCCCTCAGTGTCTGCCGAGTGCGCTCACAAGCTCCTCCACCAGCCAGGTGGCCCAGGAATACTGGCCTGCATCCCTCTGCTGGTACCAGGAGTGCGGGCTAATGCCGAAGTGTGTGCCCTCCCCTGAGCTTTTTATATCCGGGTATACGTGGGCTTATCCTGAATGAGGGGGGCGATCCCAGTTAGGCTGTGGGCAGCTGAGGGGTCCGGAGACTTAACAGGTGGGAAGGAGACGTGCGAGGGTCAGCGCTGGGTGACTTCTGGGAGTTTCAGTGCATGTCTAGGGGCCTCTGATGTTTTTTGGCCCATCCTTGTGTCTCCATTTGCTCTCAACACAACAAGTAGAGCAGCTTAAGCTCCCAGGAACAGCCTGGACATGGGGTTCCCAAAGCAGGGGCCTTTGCCAGCTGCTCCACTTCTGTGCTCTTCCCAAACGTGTTGTTGAAACCAGGGATTTTCCTCTCCCCAGCAGGCAGTGCAGTTACCTCGGGTGCCTTGTGTTGATTTAGAATGCCAAGGAGTTAGTGACTTCCTTGATTGAGCTGCTTCCTGTGCCAGCTTCTGCCCAGCCCCCGCCTGCAGCGGCCACAGCGGGGCAGCCCTGCCAGAAGCCAGGTGTCCCCAGCTGAGGCCCCTCACTCCCACCACTGGCCCAGCCTGCAAGGACTCTGCCTCCCAGGGCCACCTGGCTCAGGACTGGCTCTCCCCAGTTCTCTGGAGGCTGGGAGCAGGACCCTGAAATGCTGAGTGCTTTTCCTTGGGCACTGGGCATGGCAGCGGGCAAAGGGACAGTCAGCAGAGACCATGACCTGGCTTCCTAATTACAGACCATTCAGCCAAGGCTGTGCCCAGAGTGGGACCTGCTAAGTGGGCACAGTGGGACATTGGGAGAAGCACATTTGAGCCAGTGCTGTTGGGGTCTCTGTGGATGAGAGCCCGTGGGTGGGCCTCACTCCTGACCTCAGAAGCCAGCTCCGTGTGTCTCCTCCCCTCTCACCCTCGAGCCCTGGGTAGTTCAAGGAGCTCACGGGCTTCCTTCTGTGCCCCAGCTGTCCCAAGCTCGCCTGCACTCACAAAGTTGTGGCCTTTGGTAAGTTCCTTCACTTCTTTTTCATTGTTGATGCTGGGTGAACATCGTCTTGCCACCCAGGATGATGTCCTCCTTACTGCCATGTGCTAGTTCCGTTCCCTGCTGGCTTTGTGGTTTGGCTTGGCCTTAGAAATCTAAGCCGCCACGAGTGGAGAGGGCAGCTGGGTTTCTTGGACACAGAGCCTGGGGGACCTTCTCTGCAGCTGCTGGCAGCAGCCGGAGGACCCTGGAAGGGCTAGAGCTTTAGCAAGGAGAGGGAGCCGGGCTGGGCTGTCGGGCCAGGGGCCGGTTAAGAACCCGGGCTTGCAAGATTTGCAGAGGGGACCATCGGGAGAGGGGAGGTGGCTCTGTTCACAGGACTCTCCTGGGTGGGGCCAGTGCTCAGGGCTCCCCTCTCAGCCTGCTTTCCAGCTCTTGGTGAGGCTCCCCTCTGCTGGTGTGGATTCGAGCTCCTTTCCTCAGGGCTGATACCTAAACTGCCCCGCAGGCGGCCTCTTCTCCCTGTTCCTGCCTGCCAGCGCAGCATGGGGCCTCAGGCTGCAAGTGCTCCCAGGGACCCCGCAGTTCTTTTGTATACGGATAGATGGAGGCAGATGGAGGCCGCTGCCCAGAGGGCTAGTTGGTGGCGTGGTACTGAGCCCAGCAACCCCATCTCCTGACACAGCCCCATCCTCCCCCGGCACCAGAGCTGGGAGGATTGTTCATGGTTCACCAGGCTTACCCAGCAATGCCTCCTCTGTAATCCACAGCTGAGAGGACAGGGACAGTCACAGGGACCAGGCCCAGCCCATCCTTCTTTCTGGGAGGGGCCTCCAGAGCACTGTGTCAGGGAGCCAGTGTTCACAGTCCCCTGGGATCTTCTCTGGGCCATTTTCTCTTACATCTCACCTGAAATTAACTGCACATAGCTGGACTAGGAACTTTGTAAACCTGGTACTTCAGGGACTTGTGTGATTCTAGGAAAATTACTTTACCCTATTCCTTGTTTGCCGTCTGGCTAAGAAGCGAGGACGCAGGGCTAATCTAGTCCGCCAAAGCCCTGCAGTCAGGCAGAGCGATGCTATCTGTGCGGAGTTAGAGGGGAGAGCCCTTGCTTTTGTACACCCTCTGATTAAGTGGGCGTCTCCTCTACCACTAGCTTTGTCCCTCTGGGACTTGGGGGTGGGGCTGGAGCAGAGCCTGGGTGCCTGTGTGACTTATCTGCACGTTATTTTTCCTGTCCGCAATTTCAGGGTCGTGCTGTGGCAGCCTGGCGCCTGGCGAGTGAGGGGAACCTGCCAGGGGATTACCGTGAGCTAACGGCAAGACAGGCTGTCCTCAGGGGAGCGGGGATGGGCAGAGCAGCCGCCCAGCCTCGGCTAGCAACATCAGGGAGGAGGCCTGCGCCCTGGCGGGGAGCTTGACGCGCATTCGGCTGATGAGATGGTGTTGGACGTGGCACCCCCCTGAGCAGCAGCTGTTCCCAGCACCAGAGGAACCCACCGCAGGAGCAGGAGCTTCGCCACCCTTGTGCAACTGCAGCTGGGGCGGTGGCCACCAGGAGAAGGGACCAGCACCTCGGATGGGAAGCAGTAGGACAGAACCTGACATAAGGAGGATCTTGGTCTCTATCACAGAGTTTTCTGACACCCCTGGCACTTCCTGTTTTTCTCTTCTCGGGGTTGGGTTCTGGTTCCCCTCCTCTGGCAGAGGGGTTGGGCCATCCAAGCTGGGGATGACTCATGCGGGGAACCCAGGCCCCCTGAAGCCCACGCGCTCTCTGCTGTGATCGGAGGACGAGGGCTTCCCCGCTGCAGGGGACGAGGGGCCGCCTCGGTGTCTGCCCATGAACCACAAGGACCCCAACTGCTCCAGACTGGATTGTTTCAAGCCACCAAAGAGGGGGTCCCCCAGAGCCAGCAGCCAGAAATCCCAAGGGACTAGAGGGCTGGGATGGACTGACCTCCCCCTCGCCAGGGCAGTGGGAGGGGCAGAGCCTCTGTGGCCCAGCTAGTGACGGAGAGACCCGATGAAGCCCTAAGCAGGGTCCCGAGTGGTTCAGGGACAGGGCAGCCACTCCTGCTGACGTGCTTTCTCCTTACCTTGAAGGAGGGTGTGGGCGAGGGACCCCTGCCGCTGTCCCCTGCTGCGGCACGTGCCCCTATGCCCTTTGCACGTGGTGCCAGAATAGGCAGACTGTGCCATCGCTGGCCCCTCGGCGGGCTGGGAAAGGAGTGGCCGCGGTGACAGCTGCCTCCCCGCCGGCACCATGAAGTGCTCCCTGCGGGTGTGGTTCCTCTCCGTGGCCTTCCTGCTGGTGTTCATCATGTCCCTGCTCTTCACCTACTCGCACCACAGCATGGCCACCCTGCCCTACCTGGACTCGGGGGCCCTGGGGGGCACCCACCGGGTCAAGCTGGTGCCTGGCTATGCCGGCCTGCAGCGCCTCAGCAAGGACGGGCTCGCGGGCAAGAGCTGTGCCTGCCGCCGCTGCATGGGTGACACGGGCACCTCCGACTGGTTCGACAGCCACTTCGACAGCAACATTTCCCCCGTCTGGACCCGAGAGAACATGGATCTTCCCCCGGATGTCCAGAGGTGGTGGATGGTGAGCGCTGTGGCCCTCCTGCCTCCCCTTTGCCACCCCCTCTCCAGGGGTCTGTCCCTCTGATTGGGAGTCACTCTTAGAGCCCGCTCTTGGATTTGGGCTGTCTTCTGGCCCCCAGAGCCATATGCTAGGATCACAGATGACTGGAGAGCAGAGCAAGCTTTGACCTGGAAGGAGAGAGAACTATTATTTTCTAGTGCCCTAGGAGCCAGGCATAAACCAGAAGTGCCTACTGCGCCGGGCAGGTAGCCTGGCGAGGGGACAGGTCCTCGGAGAAGACGGCGGGGGGGCGGGGGGGGAGGGAGGAGCACTGCCTGGGGAGGCCTTGGCAAAGGAGGCAGCCCGGGCTCCAGCCGCTGTTGCCGTGCAAGGATGCAGCCCACACTGCTGCATGTGCTGACCTCTTAAGAGAACCCAGAAATCCAGATTTTTAAACTAAATATCCTAATTTGTAAATGTTGGCTCAAAATAATTGCAAACACCACAAGAGCCACTTGCTTGGTTCTTCACAATTGCTGGAAAAGACTTCTTTCCGGCTGGGAAGAGAAAGCATTGTATCCTGCTCAAGGAAGCTGAAGGCTGGGGATTCTGTGCACAGGTCCTCCCGTCCTTCCAGTGGGTCACCTTTCTGCTGCTTCTAATTCCCCCCACCTCATCTGGCCTTTGCAGCATCGCTCCCCAGCCTCTGCAGGCCATCTGGTTGCCACATGGGTGGGGTCCAGGGTGGGGCCCGCCACTGGCTCCCTGTATTCCCTGCTCAGCTCTCAGGCAGCATGACTTGCCCTTTTCTCAGTTCAGGGACAATGTGAGGATGAGCTCACGTGATCAGTCTTATCCGAACCACTCCATAGAACCTGCCTTCGGCCCAGAATGCCCAAGACTGGGGTCTGCAGAGGGGGGTCACCAGGAGCCCCATGGGGTACCCCTTAAAGGCTGATTGGGAAGGAGCCCCTGAGGGAAGCCCTCAAAGGGTCCTGCCTGTTGTTCAGAGTTACGGCCTTCATTTATGGGGGAAGTCAAGGTTCAGAGAGTACCAAGGGTTTGCCCAAGGTCATAGTTTCAGTGGTGGCCATATAGGGCCAGGACGGGACTCTGGGCAGAGGTGGATGCCCCATGAACAGGCCAGGCCTCCTGCCCACAGGATGGAACTCAGCGGCCAATACGCTTCTCCCTGCTCCCCACAGCCACCCCCTTTTGCCATGAACTTGGGAATTCTTGTCTCAGAGCCACATTCCCTGTCCAGACAGATCCCCTGAGCAGCTCCTGCTCAGCCACAAACCCATGGAGTTATGGCTCCATCCACAGAGTATGTTAAAACCCACGTTTTGACATTACCAATTGGTGGCCCTTGGGCCAAGTCCAGCTCACTCAATGTTTTAAAAATACTGCATTAGTTACCAACATTTAGAAATCAGGATATTTAATGTGAAGTCCGTACTTTTAGCTTCTCTTGAAAAATTGGAAAATTTGGCCCTTCTGGGCTCATGCTCCCGCGCGGCAACACTCAGCTGAAGTTGCCCCTTTTTGATGGGGCACAGGATCTCCTGTTTGCTTTGGGCCCCGCCAGCCGTTCGCTCCCGGTGTTACCTGCTTGGCCCGTAGGCATTTGATTGCCGCCCCTGTTCTTGCTGGGAAGGGGCAACCGGGTCTATTCCAGGCATTCTGGCTCTGAAAGAATTTACATGCTTCCCTGCCCTTCCCCAGGGCTCCGGGAGCAGCTCCTGGTGTCCCATGAATATTGCTCTGGAAGCAGCTCTGGCAGCCCCCAGCCACCAGGCTGAGTCCCAGGGTCAGCCCCTGCAGGCTGATTGGGAAAGAGCCCCCGAGCGAAGCTGCCCTGCTCTGCGGCACAGGCCCGCGGGTCCCTGGAGAATGTGCTGCCTGGCACCTTGACCCGAGCGCCCTCCGGTGCCTCAGAGCAGCTCTGTGACTAGCAGGGCCTCCGCTGGCTGATAGCGAGACTCACATATAACCAGGGACTCTGCGGTTGAGAGAGAGGAGGATCCTGCTGCTCAGAGAGAGTCCCCAGTAAGAGGTCTGTGTGCACAGACACTAGAGACCAGGGACAGAGTAAGGGAGGCCGGAGCCCCTCCCTGCTCACACGCCTCTGCGCTCCCTCCACAGATGTTGCAGCCCCAGTTCAAATCACACAACACCAACGAGGTGCTGGAGAAGCTGTTCCAGATCGTACCGGGGGAGAACCCCTACCGCGTCCGGGACCCCCACCAGTGCCGGCGCTGTGCCGTGGTGGGGAACTCAGGCAACCTGCGGGGCTCTGGCTACGGGCAGGACGTGGATGGACACAACTTCATCATGAGGTGATCCCCTGTGGAGCCTGCGGGTGGGCCCCAGACAAGCCTCCAGGAGGGGTTCTGGCCTCCTCGGCCTTGTCTGGCAGGGTATGGGTTGCCAGCTGCAGGGTTGCTGTGGGACCCTGACACCTAGATCCTTCCGGGACAGGCTCAGCTCTCCTTGTCCGTTGGTGGTGGATGGGGAGGCAGAATTCCAAAGCTGAACTTTGCTGGAGGCCAACACCCAGTTTCCAAGGCTCCCAATTCTCTGAAAAGAGCCGAAACCAGACTCCTGGCTGATGTTTGGTGAAAAATCCCACTAGAGGCCCTTCCTACCCCCCTGGTCTCCCCAACAGTTGGGCAGGAGCAAGGGCCCCAAACCAAACTAGCATCTTGCTTCATAGCAACAGGTGATTCTTTCTGGCAGAGTCACAGAGGACAGAGGTCCTGGGCGCAAAAGGAGCCGTTCACTGCTTGCTCTGGGTCCATTTATCCCAGAGACATCTGTGCCCAGCTGTGAGGCAATGAGGAGGGTTGGAAGGGCGTTTGTTCCAGACAGAGACGCAGAGCACCAGGGCTGGGTGTGAACAGGGAGTCACGGGCTGCTCTCTGCTCCTGAGCCTGTGTGTTTCCACTTCCTTTCTTGGCTGGGGGCAGGAAATGCCACGGTGGGATCCTTCCGCCCCCCTCCTTGGTGGAAGAAGAGCCTGAAGACTAGAGATGCTGAAAATGCCCAATTTTCATTGCATCTCTCAGGATGAGCATTGCAGAAAGACCAGGTTTCCCAGGAGGCGGAAGGAAGGGCTTTGTCGTAGAAACTGTTGCTGTCTCCATAGCAACACTGAGGCAGCAGCATGTCTCTGAGGCTTTGAACAGTCCTTGCAAGACCTTCCTCACGTTGGGAAATGATGGCCAATGGGGGAGAGAGGAGAATGAACCCCATCCAGGACTCCAGAGCCTCCTGAGAATATCCCTATCTGCAACTGCTAGCTCCCCAAATGGGAGGGAGCTGGAGAGGGGCCTCTCTCCACCCAGAGACAGTGGCCGAGGTTGGGGGATGAGGCATCCATCACTCCAGTATGGCCCTGGGGCACTTGGGAAGCCCAGGAAAATGCTCTCAGGTGCCTGAAGCGCCTGCCTTCCTGGCCAGCTGCACCAAGCGAGAGCTTCACTAGGCACCTCAGTGATGTTTGGGAAGCTCCAGGGTGGAGGCCCTGTTGACCCAAAAGGTTTGGCTGCTTGTGACACTTTGGTGATACCTGGGCAGGCCGGGTGAAACAAAGAAATTTGCAGATGCTCCCTTACAGGGGCCAGGCTAGGAGATGAGGTGTTTTGGAGTGGGCCTCAGAATCGCTTTCTGGAAGGGGTGACCCAGGTGGTGATTGGCGGTCTCCTGGTCTAGGGAGCCAGATGGCAGTGGAGGGGCTCTGCTCACAGGCATGTCTTGGTTTGGAACCAGTGGGGAGGCTTCCCGTCCTGGAAACAAGATCAGTGAAGACCCCGTGGGAGAGCTCAGCTGAGTTACAGTGACACGATGTCCTGACCCACCAGTTCCCTCCTCCCCGCAGCTGCCTCCTCTTCGTCCTGTATGTTCTCTGGGCCCTGCCGACTACCGAAATGGAGTCGAGCTGTTCCTGCCTCAGCTGGCCAGCGGATACATCCACAGCTTCTAGAACAGTGCCTGGGAGATAGTAGGCACCCCATAAATAGAAAGAAAGGGACTAGGCAGCCAGACACCAATCCCTAAACAAGAGAGCACGTCCCCTTTGCCTATGCCCCTGCCCCCAAGAGCTTCTTTGGCCGCTGGAGGCAGCCAAGGACAGATTGATTTCTAGAATGCTTTGCTCCCGAGTCCCAGAGATATGGCTCACCGTCTCTGTCCTGCTCTGCCCCTTTCCAGGGCTTGGCTTCTCTAGAATGAATCAGAGCCTCACAGCAAAACCTTGCCCCCATTAGAGTGCTGTGTTCCTTCCCTTTCCCTCGAAGGCTGTGAAACTTTGCCGGGGCCTCTCGCTCCTTGCATTGCCAGGTGTTTCGAAGCTGGTGCCTGGCCAGCGGTGGGAGGCAGTGAATGGGGCAGGCCCTGCGGCAGGCAGTGTGATCCCGGCTGACAGGTCCGAGGCGGGACTTTACGAAAGCTCGGGCTGCCAATTCAGTGGAGGCGGCAGATGGTGGGCCTTCGGAAGCCAACCTGGGGCGGCTGCAGCCCTTTGACCTGCAGGACCTGGTCGGCCTCTCCACCGGGTGAGATGAAGTTTCTTAGGTCCTCGCAGGGGTATGCCTTGACCCCAACTCCTGCCCAGTCCAGGGCCCAGCCAACCCGAGTGTCACCAACCCAGTTCTTCTGCCTCCTGTTTACCCCTTGCCGTCGCCCAGGCAGTGGAGAGACATTTCCCTACCAGCTCTGAGGCCATGCCCTGCTAAGGCTTCCTCCCCAGCCTGCTCGTTCCTCACAGACCTCGGGGCGACTGGCAGGAGGCAGATTCAGACTGTGGCTTGGTGACCGTAGGACGCCACCGCCTTCGTGTGGAGCTATAGCAGCCCACAAACTGTTAAGAGTTATTCATGGATGGGAAAAGATACTTCTCGGTTCCTCTAGGAGATGGTATCTCTGAATCCTAAGGACCAGGAGACCAGAGGGGCACCCAGACAGGAGGCAGAGGGGCAGTCATCAAAAGACGTGGATTTGGGGAGGGAGGCAGATGCTAGATCCTGTTACGGGGACAGAGCACGTTGGGGTCTGTAGGGAAGATTATAGGTGTCTTCTTGAACCAGACTAGAACTAAAGTAGTTAAGAACAAAGACTCAGTCTCTAGGCTTTAGGGCCTCCCACTCCAGAGCATCCTCCAGTCCCTCAAGGGAAGGGAAAAACAAAAGTAGGAGGCGATGTGACCGGCGGGGGGCATCCTGGACAGCACAGTCCATGGCCCTCCCAGTCCCCTCGCTGAGTGATGGGGATGCGGCAGCCAGTGTGGGAGCCCCCGCGGCCCAGGGAGTCCTCACCCAGCCAGCCAGATGGTCCAGCCACTGCAAGGACGGGGCATGTTTGTGCTGGTTGTATAGAAGCAGCACAAAGCTGGGAGAGACACTGAAGACTTCTCTCCCTCCCTCCTGGGTCTCGGTGTCCCCAGGGGAGGCCCAGGTTACAGTCACCCTTACCCCACCTTGGCGGTCATGACTGTACCAGGTGATCTATGTGAGACAGGAATGTCCTCCTAAACAGTCTTAGCAGAAGAGACAGGACCAACACCTTTGTGTTTAACAGCTGGCTCATCTTTTACGTAAGATGCTTACCAAAAAGGGGAGCTTTTGATTTTACTTACGCTGTGTTTTGCACGAATTGAAAGGAAGTAGAAGCTGCCTTGGCTTGCTACACACAGGGAGATGGGAAGCCTGTGCTCGCTGTCTGGAAACCAAGAGAGATGGCACATTGCATGTCACCTGAAAGACAGCCAGGGCGGACACCCTCAGAATGCAGGGCATTCCTCTTGGCCTTGGAGTGGAAGGGCAGACAGGGATAGGGAGTACAGGAACAGGCTGAGGGTAGCAGAATAGAGGCTCCCATCCAGCCCAGGGGCCAAGGGAGTGCTTAACCTTCCTATCTTATTTTCACTGTCTTCAAGGAGAGAGGGCAGAGCAGCCAGGTAAGGTGGAAGCTGGTGGAAGGCTGTTATGTTCTTTCTTTAAAAAAAAACTATAAGCTGGGCATGGTGGCTCACACCTGTAATCCTAGCAACTTGGAAGGCTGAGGTGGGAGGATCTCTTGAGCCCAGGAGTTCAAGACCAGCCTGGGCAATATAGCAAGTCCTTATCTCAAAAAAATAAATAAGTAAATATTTTAAAATTATAAAAGTAGGCTGGGCGCAGTGGCGCACACCTATAGTCCTAGCTACTCAGGAGGCTGAGGTGGGAGGATTGCTTGAGCCCAAGAGTTTGACATTTGGATTCAGTCTAGCCTGGGCAACATGGCAAGACCCTGTCTCTTACAAGAAAATTATAAAAGTAATATACACTTTTGAGTGAGTTATTAAAAAAACCCAAATAGGCTGGGCACGGTGGCTCATGCCTGTAATCCTAGCACTTTGGGAGGCCAAAGTGGGAAGATCACTTGAGGCCAGGAGTGCAAGACCAGCTTGAGCAAGAAGGGGAGACCCTGTCTCTACAAAAAATATAAAAATTAGCCAGGCATAGTGGCACACACCTGTGGTCCCAGCTACTCTGGAGGCTGAGGCAGGAGGATTGCCTGAGCGCAGGAGTTGGAGGTTGCAGTGAGCTATGATGATGCCACTGCACTCTAGCCAGGGTGACAGAGAAAGACCTTGTCTCAAAAAAAACAAAAACCAAAAACAAACCCAAACAGAAATACATACAGTAAAAAAAGTTAACCCTCCCATCCCATTTCCTTAGAGTAACCAATTGTTAACAATTTTAATGTTATTCTAGATTTTTTCTATTCATATACAAAAGTATGTTTTTGTTTCTTCCTTTTTTCCTGTTTCTATGCTATAATTTCCTCCTGCAAAGGGTAAGTACTAAAAGATATGTATTAAAAGAAGTGGGACAATTAACACCACTTTTTTTTTTCATAGAATAGCTATTTTTTTTTTTTTACCAGCACATGTAAATCTACGTCATTCATTCTGATGGCCACATAGTATTCCATTATATGAATGTACCAGAGTATGTTAAACTGTTCTCTTTTTTTTTTTTATTGAGACAGTCTCACTCCGTCACCCCAGCCAGAGCACAGTGGCACAATCTAGCTCACTGCAACCTCAAACTCCTGAGGATCCTCAAACTCAGGTGATCCTCCTGCCTCAGCCTCCTGAGTAGATGGGACTAAAGGTGCTCACCAACCCACCCAGCCTCTATTGTTTAATTGATACTTTTACATTTTTTTTTTTTTTTTAATTTTTAGAGATAGGCTCTTGCTCTGTCATCCAGGCTGGAGTACAGTGTGCATTTATAGCTCATTCAAACTCCTGGCTTCAAGTCATCCTCTCCTCCCACCTTGGCCTCCCAAAATGCTGGGTTTATGGGCATAAGCCACTGCGCCTGGCCTTGGTTCTACTTTTTACGATTATAAATAATACTGCATTGAATATCCTTGTACACATGTCTTTGCACACCTGTGCAATTATTTTTATAGGATTTCTAGAAGTGGAATTGCTGGGTCAGAGTATATGCCCATTTAAATTTTTGATGGATAGCACCAAATTGTCCTCTAAAAATCTTGTACCAGTTTCCATGGCAGTTGATTCTCATGTCACCCTCTCGTCCCTGCAGGATGAATCAGGCACCAACTGTGGGCTTTGAGCAGGATGTTGGCAGCCGAACCACCCACCATTTCATGTACCCCGAGAGTGCCAAGAACCTGCCCGCCAACGTCAGCTTTGTGCTGGTGCCCTTCAAGGCCCTGGACTTGCTGTGGATCGCCAGCGCCCTATCCACGGGGCAGATCCGATTGTGAGCCTTTTTGCTGTTGGGAGTGAATATGGGTGACAGGATCACCTTGGGAGGGGGCTTCCCGGGGACTGGATTGTACAATTCCTTTAATTGAACATTTTGACCAAGGGGGGCTGGTGAGGAGGGAGAGCTTCCAGTGGGGCGTTGGCCGAGGGTGCAGCTTGTTCCATGTCACTTCCTGTGCGGTGCCATCCAGCATACTCATGGTGGAAAAGTGAGGAAAGGACCATCTGGTTTGGGTCTCATTTCCAGGACATGGCTCCTGACTGAGGGAACTCTGCCTTCTGAGAACTTTCTTTGGGGGCAGTGGTCCCATCACCGCCCGGAACTACGGGAAATCCAGTTCACCAAGTCTTTTTTTTAACAGCTTTATCAAGATGTAATTCACATACCATACAACTCACCCACTTAAGGTGTACAATCCATTGACTTTCAGTATATTCGTAGAGCTGTGTAACCACGACCACAATTGGTTTTAGAACATTTTCATGTTCTAAAGATCTTTAAAATTCTACAGATACTC
>RJWJ010031639.1:0-19068 GCA_004363605.1 Indri indri
TTTGTCTTTTATGACATTGGCATTTTTGAAGACCACAGGTCAGTTGTTTTGTATATTATCCCTCAATATGGGTTTGTCTGATGTTTCTTCATGATTAGATTTGGATTGTACATTTTGAGCAGGAATTCTACATAAGCGGAATTATGTCCATCTTAATGCATCATATCAGCAGGTATGTGATGTCAGTTTGCCTCATTTTCAGCAATGTTACCTAAGGCAAATTTTTAAAAAGTTTGTAAACTCACTTTTAAAAAATCTATTAGTAAAGTTGGCTAGTATGCTGTGTTAAAGATCTTGAATCTCAGCTCTAGAAGTTGAAAAACGATTAGCAACAAGTGATGTTGGATCTGACATGTGATATTGATCTAAAATGCTTAAAAGTGATCCCATTTTCTTCTAACAGCAGCGTGAATCCAACAGCTCACAAACAGACCATTTTGAGCATGACTAATGGTTTAGGAACATTTCATTTTTCATTTTCTCCGTCATCTTTCTCTTCATTCACATACGCTGAGTATTATTATTATTTTTAAACCTGGACTTTAGCTTCCTTACCTGTAAAGCAAAGAGGTTGGTCTTGATGAGTCATAAAGTACTCCCCAGTGTCTACCATTCTCAATACTGCAGGCAAAACACCTGGAATTTGTAAAATATAGAGCACAGGATTAGGAAATAGGAAAATACACTTGCAAGAAAGAAATGTTGGGGAAGAGCTTTGCTTCAATGTTTAGCAGCCAGAAAGGGAGGGTTCCAAGTCAAGGATTGTCTCAACACAATTTAGAACTGTTCTGTGTGTCTCTGTGCTTTCTTGGCCACCAGAATATTTCACAGGAGAAGAACCTTATGCTTAAGAGTGCACGGAAGTTTTCATTTTCTGAAATTTTAAAAGTAGCTACTTCTGAAAAATAGAAAATTTTAAAAATCTAAGTTATTTTCTGTATTCTTACTAGAGATGACCTGAAATACTCTCTATATCTTCTGTTAGGGGAAATGTTTGATGTTTAGATATTTTTCTTTCCTTATTTAGTATGTTAGTTTCTCCCCCTTGACATAAAATTTCAGTTTATTTGTTTCAAATCAGAGCCTGAACTGCTAGCCAAGGCTCATGCCAGGCTTTTTAGTGGTTGTTAGGGGGACATCTGGCCAATGGGTCGTTTCCCAATGATGACCAGATAAAAAAGAATCCCCAATTAATTTCAGAACAGCCTCAGCTTAGGACCAGAGCAAGGATAAGAAAGGAGAACTACTTGGCTCAGAAAAAGTTCTGAAAAACTCCTCAGTGTGTAACAGAGAATGGAGAAGATAGACCCATGCCAGGCATTTGTGCAAACTCATTGCCTCTGCAGAACTTTAGAAATGGACCTTACAAATAATTATATTACAGATAAGTAAACTGAAGTCCAGTGTGTTGTCTTGCCCAATGTCAAACAGCTATTAATAATAATATAACAATAGCTACCATTTTCCAAGTACCTCCCATATGCCTTGCAGTTTACATATGTTATCCTCATGTATAATTCTCATAGCACCCCTAGTATGCATATGACTCCTATTTAGATGTTAAAAGTCAGACAGAGAAAAGTTAAATAACTTGCCCAGGCTTTCCCAGGGAGTAAGAGCCTGGTCTTAAACCCAGGCCTGTTAGATACCACATTCCCCACATGTTCCTGTACCACATCACCGGCAAAGAGAGACTAGTCAGAGTGCCTATTCTTTCCTTCTGTCTCTTACTCTTCTGTGAGAGATGTGTGAAATTTGTGTGCACTGATGCTATTTGAATTCTTCAAATGAACTTCCCCTGTCAGAGCACTTATTATATATTGTTTTTACTTACTGATTTTCCTGTCTGCCCACTATTTGACCACAAGTCCCTTTGAGCCAAGAATCCTGGCTTTTGTCCACAAGGGTACCTCATGTAGCAGCACAGCACCTAGAACACAGAGGGTGTTCCATAAGTATTTGTTGGGAAGAAGGAAAAAAGAGAAAGAGGAAGGGAGAGAGAGCGAGAGAGAGAGAGAGAGAGAGAGAGAGAGAGAGAGAGAGAGAGAGACTGGAAGGAGGAAATAAGGAAGAAAATTGTAGAGAAAACAAACGGAGCTCTGACTTTATAACATTTTTAAGGTTTACCTCCTTGTTGAAAATTGCAGAGGAACCACATTTCATGATTTCTTCACACACACACACACACACACACACACGAATAATATTACATTTTGGTTTTATCTACAGCAGAGAAAATTGCAAACAACCAAATTACTAAAAAATGAGTAGAGCAATAAGTAAATTAGATGCATCCAATGAATGAAAGAATATGCAAATATTAAAAATAATTGTTCCAAAAACTAAAAGGAAACACAGCAAAATGTATTGGAAAGGATAAAATTACTGATTTAAAAAGAAAGCAGAATATAAAAATGCAGAGATGTGCAAATGGATAAAAAACAAAGAGTGCATACACAGATAAGAATTTTATCTTATACTTCTTTAAATCCATAGGTGATATAAATTGAATTTATACAGATTAAAACTGCAATGTCTTACAGGGAAAATACACTAAACAGAATTGACAGCAGGTTAAATGTTGCTAAAATAAAGATTAGTAAACTTGAGGACATAGCAGTAGAAACTGTCCAAAATGAAACATGGGGAAACAAAAGACTTAAATAAAATGAATAGAGCATCAGTAATCAATGGTATAACTTCAAGGAACCTGAAAAACATGTAATTGGAGTTCCTGAAGGTGCTGTAGAGATTTAAAAAAGTATTTAAAGAAATAATGCATGAAAAATTTCTGAATTATAAACCATAAGCCTGTAGATCCAAGAAGCTCAGATAACTTTCAAACCCAAGAGACTTGAAGAGGTGAACACCAAGTCACCTAATAATCAAATTGTTTTAGAATAGTGATAAAGAGAGAATTTAAAAACAGCCAGAGGAAAAAAGAAATATTGTATAAAAAGGAATGTAGATAAGAATGACAGCAAACTTCTTATTAGAAATAATGCAGACCAGACAACAGTCAATCAACATCTATAAGTACTGGTAAAAAAAAAAATTCAATCTAGAATCTTATACCCACCAATAATATCTTTGATAAATTAATGTGAAATACAGACTTTTTCATATATATAAGAGCTTAAAAGAGTTCTTTGCAAGCAGATAGGCTCAGTAAAAAATGTCAAAAGTAGTCCTCAGGCAGAAAGAAAATCATACCAGATGGAAATCTACAAATACAAAAAGGAATAAAGAGTACTAGAATTGGTAAATATGTGGGAAAAAAAGACATAGTCTTTTTTTCTTTATTTTTCTGAATAATTATTGTGTACCAGGCACTCCGTTAGTTGTTTTGCATATATAACTCATCCTTATGTTAACCACGTAAGGTGGGAATTATCATCTCAGTTTCACTGATGAGGGAATTGAGATTCAATGAGCTCAAGGCCTCATATCCTAGTTAGTGTGGAAGCGAGGGCTGATAACTAACAATGCTTCTAAAACACATAGCAAATTCAATAAATAGATGTTTGAAATGTGAATGAATGCCATGGCAAAAATCCAACCTGAAAGGTGACTGACTATTGAATCTGATAGCCTCTAGGATGAGCCCTGAATTTAATTAAAAAAGATTCTACACAATATTTCCCAGGGAAGTAAGGACATGCATAAAATAACTCTTGCTTTTAGTACAAGGTGGTGGACTGAGCACTCACTGGGACATATGCTCTCACACCCCGCTAAACACAATAAGGGCGGATCAGTGAACCAGAAACTAACAGGATCTCTGTGAAAAAATATCAAGCCTAAGTAACAGCAGCAAGAATTTTCCATCCCGGTGGCCACAGGAGAAATCTATTTCAAAAAAAAAATGTGTGTACAACCAGGATTTGAAGAAAGTCAATGTAATAAGAGAGGATAGATAAAAAAAAATAAGTAAAAGAAAATACATAGAAAGAAACAGAGTTAAAGCAGCCAGAATGGGAATTTAAAATAATTAGATTTAAAATCCCCAGTGAGATAAAGGAAAGAATTACATCTGTGAAACAAGAAGTGGAAGTTCTAAAACAAGAACAGGATCTTCTAAAGAAGAATAAATTAGCAATGTTGGAAAGAAAACTTGTAATTTACAGGGAGGCAAAACTGTTTAGGTGTCAAAGGGTTGTGTTTTTCAATTTTACAAAAAATAAAAAAACAAAAAAACACAACTGTTCTAGTAGCTATAGCCAACCTTATGAAAGATCTGAAAACCATAAAGTAAAAACTGCAATGTTTGATTAGAATCAAATAGCTGAGGAGGCTGCTATAGAGGTTGCCTTGTTAACCTTTTTTTCCACTTCTGTCATGTGTGATAGGAAAAAAAGAAGTCATAACAAGTGATTTTTCTGTGTGTAGTGTTCTCTTTAATAACTGACGTATAATATGACAGAAAAGACAAAAAGCGTGATGGCCAGTGGCATCGTGGGCCCACATAGCTGATTCGATCTGTGTAGTAGCAGTGGTTAGGAGTAAAATGCTGTGTGAAGTAGTTCCCTGTTGTCCTTAACCTCTTACTATGTTGGACCATGCAAATTAATGTCTGTAAAAGAACAAGCAAATGAAAGACTTCCTAGAATTTTAATAAGCTCTCAAATGAAGGCTTTTGAGGAGGTCATTTCATTGCTCATAAATTAGCAAGAAGAAAAACAAACACAATAGTGAAAAGCACTGAAGATTCAGATTAAGCAGCTGGATTTAAACATGCTGAGACACAAGACAGTCAGGGCTTTGAATTGCTATTGGCTCTGAGGCAAGAACTTTCTCTCATCTGTGCTGAACAAACATCACCCAGGATGCAGGGAACTGGAGCCAGTTGTGTGATCATGGGATTAACCTCAGAATGCTAATGGCAACCTGACTGCACAGGCAGGCAAGGAGGCACGTCCAATCCACACTCTAATACTTCTGAACAGTGGCACGGCCCAGGCCTCCAAGGTTTATGGGGACTTACGTCTTGCCTGTTGTCCTTGAATTGTGATTTTGACAAAGTTTCAGCAACTTGATGAAAGAATATGATCTAAAAATCTGGGGAAGGCATCTTCTTATTTAAGTCAGATGGGGTCAATTTTTTATTAAAATAAAACAGAAATTTTGTGAAGAACTATTGATAGATCCTTTTAGGAATTTGTAAGCAAGTCTTGATATTTAAAATGTCATCATGACTCCAAAATGATCACCATATTCTAACTATTCTAGAGAACAGGAGTAAGGAATAACCAGAAATGAGCAAAATACAATTTTTCCATGTGTACCTGTAAAATGCTGGTCCCTGCAAAATGCTCAAAGGAAAAAATAGTCTTGTAAACCAATAATTTAGGCAGTGCTATATAATGCAAATCTTTCTTGGAGACTCAAAATTCACATTTGAACATGAAATTTCCTGAAAAGGCCTATAGTAATGAAATTGTGAGTGTTGTTAAACCTAGCATTTCTGAAATTTATTTATCCATGTATCTATTTGTCTGTCTATGTATCTATCTATTAATCTATCCACCTATTTATTTATACATGGTTACATCTCATGGAAGTAGTGTTCCATAGAACACACTTTGGATAACATGGTATACTTGACACACGACACCATTTTCGCTGCTTACTCTCACCTCTGTGAAGGTTTCCTTAACTCTCCAGTCAGAATAACCCTCACAGTCCTCTGCATTCCAATAGAATTTTCCACAAATCACTTATAGGATTCATAATGAAATTCAATGAAAGTTTGAGGAATGAATTTGATGCCTATAACAGCTGATAGTGTGTGTGTGTCTCCTCAGATGATGCACTCCTCCAGGCATGAGATATTTTCTTATTCTGAGCACACAGTGGATTGTTAAATATTTGTTCAATCACATGGCCTATAGGTGAGGCAGACGTAGCTATTATACCTATGTGCTAGAGATACCCTATAACTCATTAGATAAGGAAACAAAAATATTTCCTCATTTCTCAGGCCTTTAATATTTGAATGTGAATTTTGAACTCCAAGAAAGACTTATATAGCACTGCCCAAATTATTGATTCACAAAACTCTTTTTTGCTTTGAGCATTTTTATAGGGACCAGTGTTGTAGTTTTATAGAGAAACAGGTTGGTATGTTTTACTTAAACCGTTCCTTACTTATCCAAAGCAACAGAGAATGCAGGCCAGGAGTAGTTGCAGGAGGAAGGGTGAGAGAGGTAAAAACATTGAAACCCCAGATAATCTTCACACAGTGAAATAGATAACAATTAGAATTTCTTCCCCGCTAGACATTTTAACAAAGCCAGTTCTAGTCAAGGTGCTTTGCTTGCAAGACAGCAACTCATTCAAATTAGATCCAGTAAAAAAAGAGTTATGGAAATGATACAGATTAAGAGCAATCTCATAGAGTTTAAAACATAGTAAGCTTAGCTATACTGGTCTTTAGGTTGCAGCTCTTGCTTACTCTTTCTGGGGCTACACAGTCAGCCTCTCATCTTTGCCCTTCTGTGAAGAAGCTCCGTTCTCTTGCATGCTGCCTTTGTCTGCAGGGCTCATAGTTCCTGCTTACCCCTGATGTCAGCTCATACTTTAACTTAGACTGGAGACAACGCTGGCCCTAACTCTTTGTGACTTTTGGGATCTAGAGTACACCACTCTTTCATTACTATCTCTGTATCTCTTCCTTCAAATTGTAAGGAAAAATCTGGCTTAACCCAACCAATGTTTTGATTCCCTTTAATTAGCTGCCTACCCTTGGTCTGATCAATTGTAGCTTGGTCATGTAGCATGAAGGACTGATTCCATATATGTATAAGCAGGGCAGTTGGGGGACAAAGAGAGGTCAAGCATGGCTGGAAAATTGACATATCAGCCCCATTCCACCACCATGCGTGTGCTTTACCTGCCAGGTGCACTTGCGGTAGAGATGCCCATGGATACTGACATGGATTCATCTAGTCTATTGTAAGATTTCTACCCCTACACCCCTAAAATTGTGAAGCCTCATAGTATTTAAAAGGCAACAGCCAGACAAGGTTTGAGGGAAGCAAGAGCTCTTGATATTCCTCAAATGAAATAGTTAGCCATTAAGTAATCAAAAGTTAACATAGTATAAAAATATTATTTAATGCGTAATTTTGGTTTTTTCAACAGCTACTCCAGTTGTTTAAGATGAGCAGACAAAAAGATTTCAGCTAAAACGGAATGCTTTTTCTGCAAGAGAATTCTCTGAATGGTCTGTCTAAAACAATGCACAGCTCTAGTTCCTAAAAAGTCACCTCCTGTAATCCCATAAGTTGGTTTTAGTACTTTCAAAGCATGTGTATTGGTTAAAACAAAATTCTACAATTTTTCTTTAATTTTGGTCCCTCTTTACCACCATCAAGAATTTTTTTAAAAAACCTCTCCATTCTATTTATATTTTTTGAATTACGGAATTTTTTTTAGTGTTAGAAGAATCTTAGAACTAATTAAGCTGTCCCAACCATCCATTTCCATCTCCTAATTTTAAAGCTAGCCATGGGATCTACAAGCCATCCTCATTGTTTTAAAAAGCCTAAAAAAAATCGACATTCATCCCTAGTAAAACTCAGGGGCTAACGCACCAGTTTTCTTTGCTTTGGGCTTAAACATTGTTTGTTTGACAGTAACACTGGCAGTTTCGCATTAATCAGATAATCTAATGGGCAGTGATTGCCACAGGAGTCTGTTCTTTTTTTTTCTTCCCACATTCTTGCCTTGTCCTCAGAGAAAGGAACTTCTGCTAACTTTGGCTCTCCTACAGAAAGCTGTGGAGGTGGCTTTCACCCCTCCTCACATCCCCTCACTTATGCCTCCCCACAGAAAGTGAAAGTGGAGTCTTTTTGATGACATCAGCACGAGCCTGAAGGTCCTGTTTTGGGGCCTGGTCTTTCTGTTGGGCAGGGTTAGTGTGTTAAATGTTGTCTCATTGGGGACAGATTCTGTTGTCACAGCTTCCTTTCTGGAGCTGTCTGTGTTTACCCCCAGAGATAAGTAACCCAGCCCTGCTGTCCTTTGTCTTCCTTGGTGGTCACTGGCTGAGGCTGGGGTGGCAGTGGAGGGTAAGTGAGGACGGTCCAGCCATGCCCAGCCCCAGCGAGCATCCCAGCCATGTTTTCTAAGATAAATAAAGGTTAACATTTGACGCCCACTAAACTTCATACTTTGAATTTACACACGATTGGTCAAAATGTGGAGAAGAAAAGTGGCATGTAGTAGGATTTAAGCCCCTTCTGTGAATTTCTGACAATATCCCCAATTTATTTAATTGGGGGATTAATTCACACTTAATAAATGACATTTGATAGATACAGATTTTTTATAAAAATGTATCCACTTGAGAAGAGGGGCTTTTAAAGGTAGTCATTGAAGATAAAAGTTTGGAAACCACCGATCCAGTCTAATTCCTTTGTTTCTCAGACCAGGGGGCTGAGATCCAGAGCAATAAATCACATTTCACAGAACAGAGCCAGATCTGGGGCCCAGATCTCCTGAACACCCTGTGTGGGGCCTCTCCCCACCTCCACCAGCCTGTCTCAAATCCAGCTGGTGAATTACATCAGGAGGATCCTAGAATTCAACATTGTTGGAGCTAATGATTCTGATTACTACCCTACAAGAAACAATTTGGGGATAGACTATCCTGAATGCAGTGTAACCTTTGTAACCTTGGCTGCATGTAAGATCCACTGGTGAACTTTTAAAAATCCCAATGTCCAGGCCACATCCCAGACCAATTAAATGAGAATACAGGAGGTGAGACTCAGGCACTACTATTTTTAGAATCTCACTAGGTGATTTCAATGTGCAGCCAAGTAGAGAAGCACTGCCCTTACTTTTTTCTCAGTAAAGACAGATGCAAAGGTTTTGATTAAGAATTACCTTAACCTCAGCTACCCAGAGGGCAATTAGGAAGCACTTAAAATTAACTTGACTCCCTCTAGCACAGTGCCTTGTGCACAGAGGTGATCAATAAATATTTGTGGCTGTAGGAAGATGTAACACTTAAGTATCAGCTTTGACTTAAATAAACCACCAAAAATCAGAGCTACTCTTTATTGAAATTTTAAGAGAATTTGGGTTGGTGAGCCAGACTGGAACCTGTTCTCTTGAACACAACCTTTGTGTAGAACAAAAAACCTCATTCACTCTGTGGGAGCTCAGAATTTGTACCTGAAATCTACAAAGACCAGACAGGAACTAAATTTGAGTGATTCTGTCTTTCTTCCTATTCTTTAAATGGTCTCTTTTCAAAACATAGAAGACATTTTGGCTAACTTCCCTCTTAATACCAAAGAAAGGGTATGATGGGTGTCAACATGTCTCCCCACAGAATGGTTGCAGTGAGCTGACGAAAGCTGACACTAAGAAGGCTTTGGGTAAAGAGGAATATTTATTTTCTGTCTTCTCTGGGATTAGGTTCAAGGACAAGATGGAAAAGAACTCAGAACTGGGTGCCAGAAAGTGAAATCTTCCATTCTTTCTTTGCTAAATAACTGTGTGATCTTAGACATAAAAGTCTGACGTCCGTTCTCTCATTTTCAAAATGGTGATGCCTCTTTATTTTACAGATTTGTGTGTGAAAATCAAATTAAGTAGTAAGTGGGAATGTTTGTGTGGGAAGCATGATGTTTCCCAAAGATGTAACCAATCTGGACCTTGGCAACATTGGCATTCAATCTAGTATTTAAGAAAGCAAAAGCTGCATGTGCATACTGTCACAGAACAAAACTTAGTGAGGAAAGAACAGTTCTGGGTGTTGCTCTTGAACTGTTGAAACAAGAGTGAATTACATGGACATGCCCCCTGACCTCAGGCTGTTTACCGAAAAATAAAGATGATTGCACAGAGCAGCCAGCCTTCCCTGGGCTACTGGGTTATCCTGCAGTAAAAACTCCAAATTGCAGGTGGCTTACAATCACAACTGCTTTTTTCATTCATGTTATGTGACTTTGCCCACTCTTTTTATTGTGAGATTCAGGCTGAAGAAGAAACTTTTACATGGTATATGCTGTTCTCATGGCCAAGGAAAAGCAAAGGGGCTGGTGAAGACACATTGAGGCTCATAAAGCTTCCGTCAGACCTAATGTACATTGTACTCCCTTCTGTTGTCCACGGCAAGGCACATGGCCAAGCTTGACATCACTGGGGCACGCAAGGGCCCTCCCTCATGAAACCCTGGCATCCAACAAGGATAAATCATCCTTATGGAGAAGCTGGTGATTAACTGAGAGGGATAATAGAGCCTTCCTCACAGCAGGCAATCTCAGAGTGGTGTGATTAGCTGAGGATAGGAAAGTTTAGGGTACTATGGGAGGCCAAAGGAAGGGCATCTAATTCTAAGGGAATTGGGGGTTCGGAAAAGCTTCCCAGAGTGAGTGACTTCTGGAAATGAGTAGGAATTAGCCAAGTGGATATGGTTGGATGGGGGAATATGTTTTAGGCAGGAAAGAGTACGTATCCAAAAGATCCTAGGCAAGAGGAAATACGGAAAATTTAGAGACCTGAAAATGCTTTGCACTGCTGGAGCATGGAATAGAGGTGGAGTGGGGACAACTAGGGCTAGAAAATCTGGGGCCCTGTAGACAGGTTGCACACAGAATTTATCTTCTACCATATACATCTTCCAAATTTAACCACTTTTGAGAGTGAAAGAAAATGCTGGTAATAAATATGTTTGGACAACATGCATGAAACAGCCTATCCTGGGCAAACCAGGGTGAAGGTCATCTGACTGACAAACCATGTTATGGAGCTTGAATTTCATCTTATAGGCAAGACTTTGAAGGGCTGTAAGCAAGGGAGAGGCTATTACTCAGATTTACATTTTAGGAAGCTCATTCTGACTACAATGTGAAGGATGGATTTAGGGGGGAAGAACAGAGTCAAGGAGACCATAGACCATAGCAATAATCCAGGTGAGAGAAGATGGACAGTTGGACCCCCCCCACACACACACACATACACATGTGTATACGTATATGCATCCATGCTATCTGCTATATATAAAAGCTGGGCTCATTTCAGCATGAAATATTCCTGGCCTACAAAAGTCCCATAAATTCCCATGTTTGCTCCCAGAGAGGGATCAGGAACAAAAGGAGAGACTAACATCTACAGATCATAATATACAGTCTCAAGAATACTTTAGTGACAACAGGAGTCTGTCCAGTCACCAAGCATGTGAGGAAGACTCAAAACCATGTAAACCCTCACACATGACTCTCAGTTCCAAGAGACCAGCTTTCCCTAAGGATTTCCATGGTAGAACGCAATTGACATATACATCCGGCATCCAAGACAGCTCAGAACTGGGGTGGTTCCAACTGCCTAGGTGGGTTACACTTTTGATTCTCATCTGAGATCTGTTGGGTGTTTATGCTGAGAGCCCTAAAGTGAAAGAAGTCAGCATTACCATCAGCACCCTTTCTGCTGGTGCAGGAAGGCTTTCGTCTGATCATCTTTAAGAAGAACACACTTGCTGCTTTGTGGTTTGAGGGAATACCCCAAGATTGGGAAAGATTGGTTTGTGATGATGCATTGCACTCTGTGTGAGAACCTGGAGGTGAGTAGGATTCTCTGAGAAATTCTGATCAGGGAGAGTTAACTCTGTTGGCAGAACAGAACACCCACAAGGAATGATTCAAAGGCTCTGGCAGTCCTCTTCTCCACCATGCTGATGTCAGGGCCATCCCTTTCATGTCAGTCTTGGCCTCCTTTCTCTCTTTGTCTCTGAATTCTGTTTTTTTTTTTCTTTCTTGTTTTGTTTTAAGCCACATTCCATTCTATCAACCATACATAGAGCTCTTTGAAAGAGAAGTATAGCAAGAATATTCAGACATTTATTCCAAGTTCTAATTGACTGTGGCAATCACATTCTTTTCTGATGCCATCCCCATCAAACAGCATCATATGCATATGCCTTCCTTTGCTTATTTTGCAATTTTGTAGCTCTGTCTAACATGCTCACAACGCAACTCTCTCCCTCACCTCTGCCATTCTGCACCCTCATTTCAACCCAGGACCTTCCAAGTCAGATTCTGTAGCTATTCCAATCGCATAGTGTTTCCTAGTCTACGTTTCCCGCCGACTTGTCTTCCTGCCACCAGTGGTTCCATTGCTGACTTTCTCACTCTTTTTCCTTTATCACTACTCAACCTCATATAGTTCTCAAAATATTTTAAAAGCGAATGCTTTTGACTAGTAATGGTAGCTAACACTTCTGACAGCTTCCAATGTGACAGGATGAGCAATGAGCTCTTTGCATGGACTGCTTATTTCATCCTCACCACCATCAATAAAGTAGGTGCTTTTATTAACCTTGCTTTACAGATTGGAAACTGAAGTCAAATACACATCCAGAAAGTGTAGAACTTGGCAAGAAAAAGCCCCAAGTGCCAGACATAGAGTATGTTTCAGAGTTAGAATTGTGTTTAGCTACAAGTAATGGGATGGAAAAAAACAAAAGTCCAATTTTTTGTTTTATTTTTAATTGGCAAATAATAATTGTATATATTTATGGAGTACGAACTCCAGTATTTTCAATAGTGGTGTACTTTCATCATACTGCAAGAACTCCAGAGGTAGGTAGTTGCCTGGATTGGTTCAGCAATTCAACAATGTCAGGACTGATGTCTTCCAAGATGGCTGCACAGCTCCAGGGACACATCTGCCTTCAAAGCTAAAAGAAAAAGCACTTTCTTCTTAAGAGTTTTTGTCTATAAAATGTTGACAGAAATTAAGGCTGTTGAGTCAGAAATAATTTCATAAAGGTTTATTAGAAGCCACATGTAAGGATTGAGCTGGGAAGACATACCAACAAATTTGGAAGTATTCCAGAGTCTGTTACAAGTTGGAAGCCTTTCGCAAGAAAGTTTAGGAAAAGGGAGCAGGACTCATCATATCAGAGTTGTCTTTTTTCATTGGAAGGTACAATACAGAAGTTACAATCATTGGCTACAATGTTTACCTGCAAGACAATCAGTAGAACTTCATCACTCAGAAACAAATTAGCAAAACTGCAGGATTCAGAAACAAATCAGCATCCTTTTCCACATAGTAGGTCATACGTTAATCAGTATGTCAACAATATGAGAAACTCAGATAAGATTCTTTACTCAGGGATAAGATTTTTTTATGCAGGGACAGGATATCTCCGTGAATAATAAGACTTCCCCAAGGTGGGTTAGTTTGGAAGCCTGTTTACTTTTAAAGTAAACTGTCAAATGTGACCTGTAGGTTATCATAAGGAAGGGAATTACCCCCTGCCCCACCATTATCACCATCACCAAATTCCCCTTACTGCTCATTGTCAGAACTGGGCAACACCCTCCCGCCCCCTGCAGAGCATTTATTGCCAAGTGATAAGAAGTTTGCCATGACTGATCTACACCAAATGTAATTCATGCCTTGAAGCTGGGGTGCAGACCTACACACCTGAAGCTAACTCTAATTCAGTAACTGAACAAACTGGGATTATGTGGCAGGGAAGAAGGAACAGAAAGAGCTATTGGGGATACAATTTTCAGCATCTGCTAACACTTGATGGGTGTTAGTTCCCATCTCTACTTCCTTTACTTATTTATTTATATTTTGAGATGGAGTCTAGCTATTGCCCAGGCTGGTCTCAAACTCCCGAGCTCAAGTAATCCTCCCACCTCAGCCTCTCAAATAGCTGGGACTGCGGCGTGCACTACAGTGCCTGGCTCCTACTCCCTTTAGAGTAGAGAGGAATCAACTGTAAGTGATACTCTTTCATGTTGAGATTTGGATGTTGGCCGGCCCTTGTGGTTGGGCAAGATACGTCTGAATCATAGATGAACCAGTCAAATTTTCAGAAAACAGTTAAAGCTTGCTTCTGTTCCTCCAAATATATGAGAGTGTCTGATTCAAAGGGCATTTATTAACATATTCAAAGAACTCTAAGTGTTTTGTGGGACTCAATGCAAATTGATTCTATGGTATTGTGAAGCACCAAAGACTAAATATTATTGCCCTAACTCATTTTGATCTCTGATTATCTGATATGTTTATTAAAAAGTAATTGATCATCTTGTCAGCTGATGGCTAACCATTTTAGTGGTTGTCTACCCAGTAGCTACTTTCCTTTTCTTCCGTGGGTGGTAAAATGCCCAACCAAAACCTCAATTTTTTAGCCTTAGTGTGAAGCTACCAGAATGTGGGTGTGAATCCTGGAGGTGTAGCAACCACCCTGCAACCATGAAGCAGCAAATATGAAGAAGAAGCCAATGCCAAGGGGGAAGAGTAGAAAGCTAGGAGACTGAGACATACTGGCATTGCCCAGCTGCAGAACAGGCTGGCCTGTCTACCCTAGACTTTCTGATAGCTGAAAAAACAATGAATGTTAAAGCCCTGTAGGTGGGTTTCTTCTACCATCAATTGCAACTGCCATAGTTTCCAATTGTGTTGCAGTTAAAATAATTGTCATATAGGTAGAAATGGTGTTTCAGAGCATTGTGCATTAAAAGAAAGCTTGGACCTCATCCTAAGAAGTAATTTACATTTAAAATTAATACCTAGCCCAGAGTGGAAGTTGTCACCCTCAAATGTCCTTTTGGGCTCATCCCACCTTCTTCATTGGCCTCTCTTCCTTAATAAAGATATAATCACTTAAAATCCCTCAGCTTAGTGTCTGACCTATAGTAAGCACTCAAAAATACTATGGATTATTAACTTTTTTAAAGATAATTTCAGTTTCATTTTCACCACCTTCAAAATAATAGCAACAGTATTCTGCTAAATCATCAGGATTAATGGAAGTGACATATGTGAAGCACCTGGAACATCCGGTCATTCATTCAACAAGCACTAATATTGCATCCACTATGTGCCAGGCACTGTTAGAAGCACTGGGGATACAGCAGCAAACAAGACAGATAGGGACCCTGCTCTTATCCTGCTGGGTACATACAGACTATAAAGTATAAACATCTGAGACAAGCAGGTTGTCTGCTGATGATATTGCTACTAAAAAGCCAAAACAGATGCTGGGATAAAGTTGCATGGTGGAGGTTTATTTTAGCCCAGGTCAGGGAAAGCCTCAATGAGGAGGTGACATCTGAGCTAAAAGTGAGTGATGAGAAAGTACAAAAGGAGGCAGATACCTCAGTAAATAATCACGATACCATTTATTTATGTTCTTTTCTCACTTAAGTCTCACAACAACTTTATTATATTATTCTCATTTCACAATTTGGGAAAATTAAGGTCTAGTGAGGTTAAGTAACTTGCTTTAGATTAGAAAGCAAATAAGGGGCAGAGCCATCATTTGAACCACCATTTAGCCTGAAATGAGACCTGGACTCCAATACTCCTGAAGGAAGAGCAGCTTAGCCAAGGCATTTTTGCTGTGCTGCATGTATACACACAAGAGAGGGAGCCTCTCACCCAAGTGTGCTTCACCAAGGGTTAAGACCCAAGCTTTAGAAATAACTGACTGAGTTAAAGCTCCCAGAGCACAGGAACCTTGCCTTCTGATCTGGGTATCTCATCCCTGGCTGCATGATGAACAGGATTGGGAACTTGATGTGATTCCAAAATATCATCAGGATGGCCTGCATCTCTGGAGAGACGAGCCACTGGTTCTATTCTAGTTGCCCACCTTTGCCATATCAACAGGTGCAACAGAGAGATCTCTCTTGGGAGACTTAAAGGTCAATTCTGTCTGATGATAAGTTAATGAGGAAGAAGAGATCTTGAGAAGGAAATCTTCACTGCACGCCTCTCAAAACTCCAACATTTTCTTTTTCATACCCCCCCCAAAAATACTTATTGAGCACTTATATGTGCCAAATACAGTGATGATAAGGACAGTCAAGTTCTCTGTTTTCCTTGGGTTTGCATCAATAGCAGAGAAAGGAGACAAGAAACAACCTCATGAATAAAGTGCTGTGAGGAAAATAAAATTAGGAAATCAAAGGGGCAGAGTGGGAGGACACATCAGAGAGGGCGGCCAGGAGGATATGTGGACTGAGGCCTGGGGATGGCCACGATGAGGAAGAGCCCGCCAGGAACACCTGTCAAAGGGGGTTCCACAGTCCCTGGTCACACTCAAGGTACAGAAAAAACAGGCCAATGAAGCTGAACATGGTGAGCTGGGGTGGGAGGGGCGAGATGGAGTGGAAGAGATAGATGGGACCACGTCATATGGGGCCTCGTTGGCCACAGTGAAAAAGTGGAACTCTCTCTTGCCGCAGTGAAACTCGTGGGGTGCCACCCAGGTGAACATACACACGGGCCCCTTTGTGCATGGATAGCTTGGGGTCCCCATACCCATCCCCCATTCACTGACTGAGGGGCCTCTGTGAAAGCTTGTGGTCTATGTTTGCTTTGGTCTATTGCTGATTACTGGTGAGATGACTGGAATATGAATGAAGGCCTCAGTATGGCGTGGAGCTCCATCTTCCCACCCTGTGTAACCACTTGTCACTGGGAGATGACAGATATTCCAGGAGGCTAGAAGCCAAGTGAAAAATGTTCCTGTATTTCTTTCTTCACTTCAGCATATACATATTTCAAGAAACAAACTTTTCCTTGCCAGCCTGTCCCACAGCCATCCTGAGCTTCTCTGTTTGTGCTAAAATAGCATACACTGAATACTGATGCAGCAGGTCCTTCCAGCCCTGTGAAGTCATTTGTTGAGAATATCCTTGGATAGCAAATGTCCTTCTCAGGATCTTTAGCTCTTGTCTCAAGTTATTCTAATGCTACTCTCAAGAACCCAGAAAGGTCAAATATTTTAGTCCAAGCCCATCTCTAATTAATTGTAGTATTTATGTTTAAATAGATCAATAGCCAAGTTTGACCTCGATGTACAACGTGAGCTATTATGATATCATTGCAATATGAAAGAAGCTATAATATGTGGGTCAGGTAAACCACTTGTATTGAACTCAGCAATACAGAGAAGAAGCTTTTGTTCTAATGAATATTGTATTTCAGTGTTAAAAATGGGAAGGCTATGCTCAGTTTCCACCCACAGCTAAGTTCTGAACCTGAAAGGAATAAGAGGAGCCTAGGGGAAAAAAACTGTAGTCTCTTTTCAGCAGTAGGACAAACCTGGCTGGCTGGAAACCACACCCACAGTTCCGAGTCAGTCTGACTTCTTGAAGAGGAAAAAATAGAGAAAAATGGACAATTGCCTCATAACTTACATACATTATTCTTTTGTGTTTAACGATTATTTTAAAAATTATTTTTAAGTGAGCCATTCTTATGGAAAAGCAGAACTCTAGCAAGATGCGCCAGGGCCAAATTTGATTGAGAATAAATATTAATATCTTTTCTTTTTTTTAATTTTATTTTTATTTTTTATTTCAGCATATTACAGGGGTACAAGTGCTTAGGTTACATATATTGCCTTTGCCCCACCTGAGTCAGAGCTTCAAGAATGTCCATCCCTCAGATGGTGTGCACCACACCCATTGGGTGTAAATATACCTATCCCCTCCCCGCTTCCATCTGCCCAACACATGATGAATGTTATTACTATATGTGCATTTAAGCATTGATCAGTTAATACCAGTTTGGTGGTGAGTACATACGGTGCTTGTTTTTCCATTCTTGGGATACTTCACTTAGTAGAATGGGCTCCAGCTCTATCCAGGACAATACAAGAGGTGCTAGATCACCATTGTTTTTTGTGGCTGAGTAGAACTCCATGGTGTACATATACCACATTTTATTAACCCACTCATGTATTGATTGGCACTTGGGTTGTTTCCACATCTTTGCAATTGTGAATTGTGCTGCTGTAAACATTTGAATGCAGATGTCTTTTTTATAGAATATCTTTTGTTCCTTTGGGTAGATGCCCAGTAATGGGATTCCTGGATCAAATGGTAGTTCTACTTGTAGCTCTTTGAAGTATTGCCATATTATTTTCTACAGAGGTTGTACTAGTTTGCAGTCCCACCAGCAGTGTATGAGTGTTCCTATTTCTCTGCATCCACACCAACATTTATTGTTTTGGGACTTTTTGATAAAGGCCATTCTCACTGGAAATAAGTGATATCTCATTGTGGTTTTGATTTGCATTTCCCTGATGATTAGAAAGGTGGAGCAGTTTTTCATGTCTTTGTTGGCCATCAGTCTACCTTCTTTTGAAAAGTTTCTGTTCATGTCCTTTGCCCACTTTTTTGATAGGGAAAAATTGAAACCATTCCCACTTAGAACTGGAACCAGACAAGGTTGCCCTCTCTCCCCACTTCTATTTAACTTAGTGGTGGAAGTTCTAGCCAGAGCAATCAGACAAGAGAAACAAATCAAGGGCATCCAAATGGGGGCAGAAGAGGTCAAACTGTCTCTTTTTGCTGACGATATGATCTTATATCTAGAAAATCCCAAAGATTCTGCCATTAGACTACTGGAATTGATAAACAAATTCAACAAAGTCTCATGTTACAAAATCAATGTACAGAAATCAGTAGCATTCCTATATGCCAACAATAGTCAAACTGAGGACCAAATCAAAGACTCAATACCCTTCACAACAGCAACAATGAAAATAAAATACCTAGGAATATATTTAACTAAGGAGGTCAAAGACCTCTACAGGGAGAACTATGAAACACTGAGGAAGAAAATAGCAGAGGACAGAAACAGATGGAAAACCATACCATGCTCATGGATGGGCAAAATCAACATTGTTAAAATGTCTATCTACCCACAGTGATCTACAGATTCAATGCAATCCCTATTAAAATACCAACATCATTTTTTGCAGACCTAGAAAAATAATTCTATGCTTTGTATGGAACCAGACAAGACCCTATATAGCAAAAGCAATCTTAAGGAAAAAGAACAAATTGGGAAGGGAGGCATCAATTTACCAGACTTCAAGCTATACTACAAGGCTATAGTAACTAAAACAGCATGATACTGGCACAAGAACAGAGAACTAGACTAATGGAATAGAACTGAGAACCCAGATATAAAACCATCATCATATAGCCATCTAATCTTTGAGAAAGCAGACAAAAACATACACTGAGGAAAAGAATCCCTATTCAATAAAGGGTGCTGTGAAAATTGGATAGC
>RJWJ010031640.1:0-19068 GCA_004363605.1 Indri indri
AAGAAACCGAAGACTATAAGTGGGAAAGGAGAAGGCAGTTCTCTTTTCTGAGATTTCTGGAACGTAAATAAACACCAACGCAGCTCTCAGAATCAGGATCTCTAAGCACTTGTACATGTCTCCTAATTTCTCATTCATTCTACGGCATTGCATTGAGATGCAGCAGAGTCATACATCAATATCCATGAAGGGATCTCAACACTGGAATGCAGGCTTTTACCAAGATGAATAGGAAAGCAGCAGACCCTCCCACGGTATAGTCACGAGTCAGAATAAAATAACAATGTGATGTGGTATAACCATGGTTGTAGCTCTATTCTTCAAGCTCAACGTTTGTGGGAAAGGGGTGGACAATCTAGCCCTTCATTTGACATGATTGGAAAGAGTCCGGTCCAAACTTTACAATTCATTAAGATTTGCCTTGATCAGCTTCCATGAAACTTTGGAGGCAGCCAACAACTTCTCAAGGGGGCCAACCAGCAAGGGGTCAGTCTTGAACAAGTTAAACCCTATCTCTCAAATAGGCATTGTCTGAGCCTTCATTCCATAAATCCGTTCTGGCTCAAACACATCCTGGAAGTGTCAGTCACATGGCTTCCTCTTTCTTATTCTTCTGCACTGTTATTTTTCTCTCCATATTGTGAGATACATGCATATCCTGTGTGAATGCTTCCCAAAAAATGCTCTTCTCTGAGATAGCCATCTAATCAATGACCTAGCATATCTTCCACCACATAGATTACAGTCTTTTTCCCCTAGCCATGACAGAGCTTACCATAACTTCTCATGAACAGAGTTTCAAAGATTGCAGGATAAAATGCCTAAAAGGCTCAGTAACATGGACTTCCCCTCCAAAGAGCCCAGGCTGACCATCATGCTTATTTTCTTTCCCCGAAAGAGCCCAAGCTCACCATCATGTTGATGGCAGATTGACTACTAAATCCCTTCTCTAATGGACAGATAGAACAGCAATTATTATTCACCAGAATATACATAACAATGATTAATATTTACCTTCTTTCACTGTCAAGCTTTTGGCTGCATCACCATCCATAGACTTTCTGAATACTTTATTTAGAGTCATAATATCCCACAAGGCATTGCTTCTCAAGAAGAAAATTATTTTCAGGTTAATTAATTAAGGTGATGCTGATTCTGAAGGGTTTCGTTGATTTTACCATGTTTTTCAGAACCTGAAAACAGCTATTCTTATTCAATTAATGGAATGGTCTACTGAACACCAACTTACAGTGTTATGTGTTAAAAATAAAATCTTGTGAGATTGAGATATGATCCAACAGGATGCAATACATATTTTGAACAAGTAACCATTAATTATATGGTGCTATTCATAAAATTAGAATTTTTCACTATTGGACCTAGTGAACCACTCACAAGTGTCTACTTCATTTCTGTGTTGGACTCCAATGTTTTAAAGTTCTTTGCATCTAAGGGAGAAAAGCTTCTACTAGGGATAGTGAAATTATGTCCATTGAATTCCATGTTATAATACTATTTTGCCATTTTAGGGTCTTTATGCCATTGAACAGGCAAAAAGGGGAAGATTTTGTACCTACAGTGATTGATCCTACTTCTCAAGAGGAAAGAGTAACTGCTATACATGGGCAGGAAGGCATGTGTCTGGAAACACAGGGATGCTCTTGACCCCTCCCTACTGTTCCCATGTCCAGCAAGCCCTTACAAGAAGAAACTCAGAGCACTCAAGTTAACCAGGGATGAATATAAAATAATACCTTTATATAAAGAATCTTAACTGAGGTGCAAGCTGAGGAATATGTAGTAGAGAAAGAAAGTCATAAATATAAATAGCAGCCAAGTAAAGACTTGTTGAACCAGGAACTATTATAGTTAACACACATCCTCCCCTAATTGTTCTATTTACATGTACTTAACTATTCTCCTCTCTCAATTTTCTTTCTCTGAAATATAAGCTGTGTTATTCACAGTTCAGTAAACTTAGTCCATGTATCATAAACTTTCAAGACAAGGTAGGGTATAAACTAGAGGAAAAACAAAAACAACCAGATGTGAAAGCAGTGACTTGATAAGACATAGGTTTCCACTTTTGGGAAAAGAGTTAGCACATATTACATTATGCATGTATAGTTGTTCAGCTGGGGCATGATGTTTTTGCTGTTTTATTGTCTAGAGAAATGTACATATAAATATTGAGGAGCCAAAGTTGTCAGCTGTAGACTTTACTGCAAAATGTCTCACTCAATACCATTGAACCCCTCCAGATATGACAAATACAACATTTCTTAAATTCCTTTGCAGCCAGAATTCCACATGTTCTTTAGCATGCCCCAAGCAAATGTTTCTGCAAGACTAGCCACACAAGGCTTGGAGGTGGAGTTGGCATGCTTCTTATCATCAAAATCTTCAAAATTCAAGTGATGGGGTATTTTTTTTTTCCTCTTTTTCTTTTTTTTTTTTTTTTTTTTTTGAGACAGAGTCTCTCTTTGTCACTTGGTCTAGAGTGCAATGGCACAATCATAGCTCACTGCAGCCTCAAACTCCTGGGCTCAAGTGATCCTCCTGAATCAGCATCCCGAGTAGCTGAGACTATAGGCACACGCCATTATTTATTTATTTGGTAGACACAAGGTTTCACTGTGTTGCCCAGTCTGGTCTCAAACTCCTGGACTTAAGTGATCCTCCCCTCTTGCCCTCCTAAAATGCTGGGGTAACAGGCATCAGCCCTGGCTCTCAGCCAACAGGGGTATTTTTATGGCCATTGGGATTTACTACTGGTTCCTGGTTTTATTGATTGGCAGCAGAATAGAATTTGTGAGAACAATCCCACAGTGTGGGTAGCCATTCTGCTGGTTGCATGTTCTCTAAATTTAATTTCTGCATATCCCCAAAATTCTGAAATACCTTATACTTTATAGATTATACATTAGACATGAGATAGCTTAGTTATATGTAACAAAAGTACAAAGAAACACATGGAAATAATAATCACAGAACAAAAAATATAGGCTACTTTCAGGAATAGAGGGAAAAATGTGATAAGTGGTAAATAGGATCTTTGACTTATTGATACATGCTTTATTTATTAAGCTGCACAGTGGTAATGCCTATTATAATATTTGAACAACACCAGAATAAAGTATAAGAACAAATCTAGTAAACACAAAGCATTTCAGGAAGAAGAAACAAGAGAGATCAGAGGTGCCAGGAAGCATGCTTGCTAGGTTTAAAAACAGTATTGAAGCTGGTGCGGCTGGCATGTACCGTGGAACTAGGAAGCAAAGCCGAAACAATAGGCCAGAGAGCATGTTATAACAAAGCGTTTTAAATTTATGCATAGTGTGATGAAAATCCACTTGATTGTGAACAGAGGACCCTCTTGGTCTGACACTTTTTTTCAATGATCACCTTGCCATGGTGTGGAGAATATTATAGGAACGCTTTGGAAGGCAGTTGCAGTGTTCCAGGAAAGTGGTGTAGGGAAGCGTTCTAGGAAAGATGGGGCTTGGAGGTGAGTGGCGGCTGTGGAGATGGGGAGAGGCTAGTAGACTCACATATTTTGCAGAAATTTCTCATAGAAAATGACGATCAAACTAATAGGAAATAAATGGTTTGACCAAAATGCAGGATTGCGATATTGAGATATCTACTTCGGGGAAGGATAAAATTTAAACCAAAGCAAATTATAGATAAAGATTAAAATATAAAACATAAAATCATTTAAAAACACTGAAGGAAATATGGGTACTTTAACAAATTGATTTGGGGTTACAAAGAAACTTCCTGAGCAGACAGACAATAATAAATAAAAGATCATCACAGAGAAATTTAAAACCTTTGTATATCAAAAATATTGTAAAGTAAGAGGCAAATACCAAAACTTGTGAAAACATCTGCAAGACCCAAGTGTTACTGAAATCTTACGCTCCTGGTTATAGAAATAAGGTCTAATTTACCTGTTCAATCCCCGACTGTAACAATCTCTCTCCTTTAATGATTAGTATATTGATCTGGCCATTGTTTTTCTCTGTCCACTTTATTTCCTTCCTACTATGTTACTCCTTATCTAGCCAAAAAAAAAAAAATACATGCTCTATTATTATAATTATTACCTCACAGTGTTCTCAACACTCTAGCTCTTTTTTTCTCCTTTTCATTTTAATTTCCTTGCACAACCATAACTTTAGAAAATCCAACCAATTACATGTCTTAAATGAAGCAGCTGAACATTTCCAGAAAAAATTGCACATACATTAGGGTAGGTATAGTTCATATTCATCACCCACAATAAATAATAATTCAATAGTATGTACTACCGTATAGCTTGCTCTCCAATTAGCAGTGTATTGTCAACATTTAAATTAATAAATTCCAATATATAAATTTGGGCAGTATAAATCAATTAATAAATCCACTATCTTAACCATGTATTTTGGTTACAATGTTGAGCAACTATAAAGAAGAATTCAAAGAGCAGTCATATATCTCTAAGTATTGCTTCAGAAAAAATCCTAAAATGTATGGAAATATGGGTCAAGGGATATAAAAATTTTAAGGCTTCTTATGTATATTTCACAATTTCATTCCATTCCACAGAGGTGAATTAGAGTTCCTATATTACTTTTTGATGACTTTCTTATTTATAGATTAAAAATACTGTTATCTCATTACATTACCTCAATTACAAGTTAGGTTCAATATTTATCATACATATTAGTTATAATATTTTAGTTTTATAGTCTTTAGTTAACTAACATTGCCTTATTTCTATTGCTATGTTTACTTCAATGATAAAGATGAGAATTTTCAAGTATTGAGAATATTAAAAACACTGAGAGACAATATTATAAGTGATTTTTTCTCAAAAAATTTCTCTATTTTATACATATTTCTGCCAAAAATATCTTACTTATAATTAGAAAAAAAATTACTATTTGAAAAGGAATTCAGTTTTGCTTTCCTATATAGAGAGAACATCATTTAGCCATTTAGTTTTTGGTGTTGACATCATTAAACAATTTGGAAGACAAATAGAAAAAATAACCATTTATAAAAGAAAATGATTCCTAAAACACAGCGAAAGTTTTAGTATACTCTTTAAAATATGATCCCTGTACAAAATTATGTACACATATGTCTTGCATAAATTGAAATACGGTTGTCGTATTTAAAGAGATTGGTATTAAAGAAGTCAAAGAAGGCCAGATATGGTGACTCATGCCTGTAATCCTACCACTTTGAGAGGCCGAGGCAGGAGGATTACTTGAGTCCAGGAGTTTGAGACCAGCCTGGGCAACATAGTGAGACCCAGGCTCTACAAAAAATAAAAAAATTAGCCAGGCATGGTGGCATGCACCTATAGTCGCACATACTCGGGAAGTTGATGCAAATGGATCCCTTGAGCCTAGGAGCTTGAGGTTACAGTGAGCTATGACCACACCACTGTACTGCAGCCTGGGTGACAGAGCAAGACTCTAAAATAAATAAATAAATAAACAAACAAATAAATAAGAAATCAAAGTAAATTTATCTATTACTTCCTATATATTAATATATATTATATATGTATATGCATATGTATGTATATGTATGTGTATGTGTGTATATATATATACATATACATACATATATATATATATATATATATGGCTTGATTAAACTCCAAGGGACTAAGAAACATACGAATAAAAATGAATCCATACTAGGAAGTTCACAAAGCAAGTAAGAAAAAGAGAGTGCTGAGCCTCAACCTGGAATTGCAAAAAAGTAAAAGGGGAATGTGTACCTGTGTACTTTCCACCTCTGATCAGGGTCTGCTTTTAGTAATATCATATAGTTCTTGGAAACAGTCTGTCAGGATTATGCATCAAAATTCTTCCATGTGTTATTTCACTGTTATTTGAGGTAGAGCTGGAGCTCATTCTTCTAAATGAAGTATTGCAAGAATGGAAAAACGAGCACCACACATACTCACCGTTAAATTGATGCTAATCGATCAACATTTATGTGCACATATGGGAAGTAACTTTCTTAGGGGTTCTGGCAGGTGGGGGGGGGATGAGGGGATGGGTAAATTCACACCTAATGGGTGTGGTGCACACTGTCTGGGGGATGGGCATGCTTGTAGTTCTGACTCAGGCGGTATAAAGGCAATTTATGTAACCAAAGCATTTGTACCCCCCTAATACTCTGAAATAAAAAAGAAAAGAAAAGAAAAGAAAGATGAGACAAAAGTAAGTGGAATGGCAATCTCAAAGTCACTGACTAGTTGTGTCAAAGCAAGATTAGTTCTCGGATATCCTAATTTTCAATTTGATAGCCTTTATTTTTTAATACAAGTGAAGTCACAGAAGTGAACGAGAATATGAGAATACCAAGTAGAGAGTGATAAGTGGGTGGAGAATCCTAGAAGCCAAATCTTTAGGAAAGTACACATATTGAGAGGAAGTAAGTAATGTCCTAACTCAAGGCCTAATATATTATAGTTTCATAAAGTCTAAGGAAGAAAAGTTTCAAGAAGGAGTATGAAATTAACTGTGTAAAATATTTCAGAAGACTAGAGCAAGAGAAAAACTAAGAAAAGGATGTAACACTTTGGGATGTAGGACTGGATAAAATTTATAGTCAATATAGGAGAATACACAAGGTAGCAAAGCAAAGGTTCAGAGGAAGAAGGGTAAAACCAGACAGGAGGTGGAGATCATATACACGAATATGGAATATCATTTTTAGAACACAATGGTAACTAACAGCCAATGGCTCTTGGAGGAAGAGTCAAGCAAAGAAAGCAAATATACTAGGAATTTGTGCTGATATAATCCAGATATTAAATATATGCAGCATTCAATAAATGCATACATTCAATGCACATATACAATATATGCATCTATTACTATAGATGTATCTATAGCTATAGATGTTTAATGGGAGTTCAACTTGCATAATATATCAGCAAGATGAGGAATGTGACATTTTGCATTTTTTTATGGTGGTGATGAGAGTATACATAACATAATCTCTCTATCTTTATATATAATATTAAAGAAAGAGACTTTTTATAGTTTTATTAATGAGTTATATGAATATATTTGTAGACAGAAGTAGAAGAGTAAGTATACGTGGGAAATAAATAAGTATGCAGGGGGAGTTAACTAACAGTGCAAAGATTTAGCAAAAGCAAAAGATAACTGAGTCAAAAACATTGCAAATATTAAGAGAGTGAATGATTATGAAGTCCAATAAACAGCAATAAAAAATGACTGAGATGAGACTAGGAGGAAAGGAAAGCTTAACTAAAATTTAACAGTATGATTCAGAAAGCTATTCATCATTGTTGAATAATTAAAACTATTATAAATGAAATATATGATAGAAAATTATAAAAAGTCTTATGCAAAAAGTGATGTCTATATATTCAATAATTAGAAACAAATGTAATGATAGATATATAATTTAATCATATCTGTTAGCAAACTATTGCTATATTTATTAAGATAATCAAAAAATACCAGCCTATTAAAAGTCACCTTTTTCCTTTCTTTGTTTTAAATCAATTGCCTATATATTTCAAGTATATTACACAAAGTATTTTTACCAGTTTGCATCATAATCTGATATTTCCATATTTATATTTGTTCAGGTGCCTCCAAAGCTCTTAAATTATCTAACCTGCCTAAGACCTACAATGCTGTTCATATTATCTAAATTTGTCTAGGAATAGACAGATATACATGGTCAGAACACAGTCCTTTTATTTACAAATGAGAACTACATTCAGCATTACAATTTATTCCCAAATACATAAATGATAAAATAGATTGATTGAATTAATTTCAGCCATGCATAGTCACATCATGTTTCATCAGAGTAAAATAAAAAGTAAATTTCTATCAGTGTCAGACTTTATAAAGGAACAATATGAGTCACTTTGATCTGTCCCAGGCGTACTTTCAGTCAATGAGTACGAAGGATATTACATCCATTGTAAAAGAGAATTAACTTTTCCTAGACCTGCCTGGTGTTTATTATGTGAATTAGAGCTCTAATGTACTATTCACTGCTTTCCTGAAAAGAATTCATTTTAAATTAACATATCACACTCCTGTCGTCTTCTTAGATCAATTTTCTCCTAGCGTATTTTATTTTATTTTTGTTTATGGACTACTATTAATAGACCGAATTGTTGTTCTGAAGTGAAGTGATGCACACAGTAATTCAAATGAATATTTCATTTTTTTCACATAAATTAAAAAAATTTCATTTAATGACAACACATTTTTGTCATGAGATAATAAAAGATTACAGTCTTTGCCACTAACAGAACCCAATGCATGTCTGTATATATTTTGAGACAGAGAAGATCAGCTTGATAAAATAAACTTCATAAAAGCAAAAAATATTTTTTTTTCTTTTTTAAGGGAATATGCTTTATTTTTAAAGCTTGTATTTATGTTATCTTTCCCATAATTTTAGATCAATATACTAATCCTACAAGACCTCCTAGCCTGTAAAAAAGATGAGCTATAAGTTTTTGCAATCATTTTTGAGATCTGCCTATAATACACTTTATTAAAAGCAAACAAAGACTGAAGGCCCCCATTCAAGAATGTGGTTTGTGGTGGAGTCTAATTTGTACCATGGAGCAAAGGTCATTCAGAGGAGCTCATTAATGCACTTACTCTGGGATGAGATCAATCTCCATACTTCACCATATTGATTTGATAGCTCATTGGCATTTCCCTCCTTGAACTGGTTAGCTCACCTGCGAATGCCCCCCGAGGCAAAAAGTGGATCTCTTTACATCATCATTTAGGTGGTCCTTTGGTTCCTAGTGCTAGGATCTTGTATTAATACTTGTTTATCAATTACTCAGAAAAAAGATTTTAAAAGAAATAAGTTGGTTTGCTACTATGGGTACTATTGGTTTTCTTCTGCAGTTTTAATAAACCATATGCATTCAAAATATAGATTAGATTTATCTAAATACAGGCAGATGGCTTGTTTAAAGTGAACATATTGATATAACTAAAATATAGTATATTGCTTAATTAAAACATATATGCTCAATATGATTTTTAGGACTCAGGAGTCTCCTCTCTGATCTTTTTTGTCAAAACTGTCTGCCACTTGTGTATATATGAGATCATTTAATTGCAGAAACACTGAGGAAGTAGTGGCTTGGAATCCAGCTTGGAAAACATTTATGTGAGCTTTGTGTACTTTTTCCTTGAAGTAATGTGCCATGTGAATTCTAGAAATGAGGTAGAAACAAGCCAACAAGCCAAACATTTCCCATTTTTAAAAAAAATCTGTAGATTCCTGACTCAAACTGGATACAAGCACACTCAGAGCCTTTCTAACTCTCAGACATGGTTTCCAAGAGAAACTGTGAATATTGAGAAAACAGCAGCCTCCACACTTCCCAAGCCTCAATATTTTCATTAAATTTAGTCACAAGCTAGTTGAGAAGTGTTTCTTCTTCATCCTTCAGTTCCTTCCAATGCAAGTACAATGCCATGCACAGCAATGAACAGGTGGCTTTGCACTCCATAGACTTCTCCTAGACTTCATTTTCCAAGTTTTTAAACCAAAATTGGCCTTGAGAAAGAGTGTGAAACTTGAGTCTGAGGCAAATAAGTACATCTAGGCCAAACTTTTGCAAAATGGAATTAAACCTCGTTCTTTGTATGGGTATTTCTAAAATAGACATCTATGAAATATCACTTTTGATGTCAAAATATGACTGTTTTTCAGACCAAAAATAGCTTTTTCCTTAGATGGATTAAGAGTTAGATTTACTCATCACCAAAAAGAACTTCCAGAAGGAGTAGTGTTCTTCTAAAGCCCTCATAGATACAAAATGACATAATAATATATTAAATAAAACATGAAGACTAGACAGCTTAGGAAGATTTCATGTCTCAGGATATACTTCTGTCCTCCAGCTTTGTAGAGGCAGATGGTCACTATAAGAAAGAGGATGCAGTTCCTCAAACAGGTTCTGTCTGAACATCTTTTCCTTTTCTTGTTGGTTTTTGTTTTTCTTTTTTGAGACAGAGTCTTGCTCTATTGCCCGGGCTGGAGTGCAGTGGTGTCATCATAGCTCCCTGCAACCTCAAACTCCTGGGCCCAAGCAATCTTCCTGCTACGGTCTCCTGAGTAGCTGGGACTACAGCCACCACACCTGGCTAATTTTTCTATTTTTTCTAGAGACGGAATCTCAGTATGTTGTTCAGGCTGGTCTCAAACTCTTGGACTTAAGTGATCCTCCTGCCTCAGCCTGCCAAAGCAGTAGGATTACAGGTGTGAGCCACCATGCCCTGGATTTATTTATTTATATATTTGAAATGAGGTCTTGCTATGTTTACCTGGCTGGAGTACAGGCAGTGGCTATTCACAGGCATGATCACAGCACACTGCAACCTCAAACTTCTGGCCTCAAGTGATTCTCCCACCTTAGCCTTCCAAGTATCTGGGACTACAGATGTGTGCTACCATACCCAGCTGAGCTCCGTTCGAGCAACTGAAATAGCAATGAAATGCCAGGGATCCTCAACCTGAAGTGCCATGTTCAGGCCACTAGTAAGAAATGCTCACAAAGTTCAAAGCTGAATGGGACATCAGGGAGCTAGCATAGAACAATGGTGCACAAATGCAACTGACTGACCACCTGGCTAGATGTCTAGATGTGCATTGGTGGCATATTGTTAGATACTCTCTTCTATAAGTGAGTTATGATTTTTTTCTATTAATGGTTTTTATCTGTATAAATTTATGGGATACCTATACAATTTTGTTACATGGATAGATTGTACAGTGGTAAAATCAGCGCTTTGGGAGTATCCATAACACAAATAATGTACAGCATACCATTAACTAATTTATCATCATCCACCTCCCTCCTTCCTCCTTACTATTCCAAGTTTCCATTGTCTATCATATACTCTCTATGTCCACATGCACACAAATTTTTTAGCCCCACTTATGAGTGAGAGCATGTACTATCTGACTTTCTGTGCCTGGCTTATTTCACTCAAGATAATGGCCTCCAGTTCCATCCATGTTGCTGCAAAACACATGATTTCATTATTTTCTATGGCTGAATAGTATTCTATTCTGTAAATATACCACATTTTCTTTATCCATTCATTCCTCAAAGGACACTAAGGTTGATTCCATATCTTTGCTCCAGTGAATAGTGCTGTAATAAACATATAAGTGCGGGTATGTTTTTGATATATCAATTTCTCTTTCTTTGGATAAATACCTATTAGTGGGATTTCTGGATTGAATGGTAGTTCTATTTTTAGTTCTTTGGGGAATATCCATACTTTTTTCCATAGAGGTCGTACTAATTTACATTTCCAGTGTATAAGAGTTTCCTTTTCTCCACATCCTCACCAACATGTGTTATTGTTTTGTCTTTTCAGTAATAGCCATTCTGACTGGGGTAAGATGATATCTCCTTATGGTTTTAATTCGTATTTCTCTGATGATTAGTAATGTTGGGCACTTATTTCATATGCCTGTTGGCCATTTGTGTGTCTTCTTTTGAAAAGTGTCTATTCATGTCCTTTGCACACTTTTTCAAGGGATTATTTGGGGATCTTTTGGTTGAGTTTTTTGAGTTCTTTGTATTTTCTGGATATTTATCCCCTGTTGGAGGAATAGTTTGAAAACATTTTCTCCCATTCTTCAGGTTTCCTGTTCACTCTGTTGATTATTATTATTATTAATTATTATTGCTGTGCAGAGGCTTTTTAATTTAATTAAGTCCCATTTGTATATTTTTGTTTCTGTTGCCTGCATTTTTAAGGTCTTAGCCACAAAATGGTTGCTTAGACAAATGTCCTGAAGTATTTCTCCTATGTTTTCTTCTAGTAGTTTTATAATTTAGAGTCTTACATTTAAGTCTTTAATCTATCTCAGTTGAGGAAAGGGAAGTGGAGCAAGATGCAAGGAACATTTATCTTTCATTGAAGTAGCGTTTTAAATAAGCTCTATAAAAGTGTTAGCATTTGCATGCTTGTTCTTCACTTGTTATAAACTCAAGCTACTGTTTATAATACAGAAACTACATATGCTTATATCCAGTTGACTTAAAGGTCAGTTATCTGTCCAAGAAGATGTTTAGGTTGTACCTTGAGAAAGAGTTTAATTAGCATAAATAGGTCTAGGGATGTACAAAATAGACAATAACATTTGGAAAATGGTTAGTAACTGGATTTTGCCAAAGAATGGTGAAGACCTATTGAGAGCTGATGCAAGGAAAGTAGTGTGCTGCTAGCTCAAGGAGGTATTTTTACTCTACAGTAGAATAGAGTAAAAAATCATAATTTCTAACATGAATGGGTTAGTTAGTGCATACAACACATCATAATGATCTAAAGAGATGATATACTATTCATATGTCCAGAAAGAAAACAAACAAAAATACTGCTTCTAGACATTTTAGTGACTCACTTAAAAATAAACATCTAAATGTCAGCCTGAAGATCAGTAAGTGAAACAGGAAGTGTCAGCATCAGGACCCAATGCAGGTGCTCTAATCTAAGAGCCATCTGTCTTATTGATATTTTTAAATGTGTATACTGCTCACAATTTTATTTTTACTTTATATTATGTGTAGGTTTGAATCATTTAAATTGTTGAAGAAAGAGTTAAAAGTAAAATACTGAAAGGAGTTTGAGAAATGAGAGAAAAATGTTTAAAGACAGAGAAATCTGAAAAATTCTATTTAATTATTCATTCATTTATTTATTCCTGCTGACTATAGTGGGAATATAGTGAAGTATATCTCTTACTTTCCTGATGTTTACAATGTAATGAAATTTAATACAAAAAGTAGTGCAGGTACCCCGGGGTCTACATTGGCCAGACATTGCTGAAGAATAGGTATTTTTCCACAAGGATGTTTATATGAGGAGATATTTTTTATCATATAATTTTAAACTGAAAACTTGTTTTCTACTATGTCTCCAAGCAAGAAGAAATGAGATTTGATTGTTTCCAACTAAGGTTAGAGAAGATAAGGGATTTAGGAAATTGAAATTCAATACAAAATGTAATTGAAACAACACATTCTAACAAACAAGATGCATTTTTTACTGTAATTTTCTATGTGTAACAATTGATTTTTTAAAAGTTGGGAAGATGCTTGGAACTGTGGACCACAGACATACACAAATCGACCCAAACTTGTCTGGGTTAGATTTTCATTATTGTTTTTATAATGAGCCCCTTGTAAATATGATTTAAAACACTATATATTTTCAGGCTTTTAGCATTTTAGAATAATTACCACTACATAATGGGGAATCTATATGATAAGCAATGTTGATACCAAGCACTATGACTACTTAATAGCCATTTGTCTCTCAGCATATTGGCTACAAATTGAAATAACCAGAAAAGAAAACATTAGAAATCTGAAATGAGTTCTAAAAATCACTGATCTTTCAAAATCGGGAAAATAAAAGAAGCAAAAGACCTTTTAATAATGAGTTATAGTTCTAACACCCAAAGAGATTACTCTTACATTTTACATACCATATTTTGCAAAGTTCATATATTCACCCTATATCCTCTGATAGATGATAAAATCATTGTTGACAACAGTTGAGTTCTATTCATTTCCAAGATACTTTCACTAATGTGTTGATCAAATCTAGGCAAATGACATAAGCACAAGTAGACCAGTTTAGTTGTTTGTAGCATCAAAAGTAGACTACTAGTGCTGCATGATTTAGCATTAGGTTTGGCTACATGTACTACACTTAGCCAATAGGGATATATTTTTCTCACTTTACAGGAAACCCAGAAGCAAACATTCTAGGACTAATAGAATAGTTGCACAATACCATCAAGGCAAACACTCCTCCTATTTCTCATCTTGCCATCCTTAACATGTTTGGGGCCATTTGCATTTTTTGTATGGTTTAGAGAGCAACATAAAATTATCCCATACTTAAAGAACATTCACAATAAATTGCTTTTATTTCAATATAAATTGAAATTATTTTCTGCATTTAACATAATTATTCATCTTCTTATAAATGTAAGAAAACCTTAACTCTATATCTGAATTGCAACACTAATCACTCAACTTACCAAGTTCTGGATGCTCTGCTAAGAATATACAACAATCACAGCAGCGACCACATGGGTCACTGAAAACTGACTTCTTCATATGGCATTTAATTCTATATATGACTACAAAAATTTTTATGAATATACAGGCATGTATGCACACATGTATACACATGCATGTGTGTATGAAGGTAAAATAAATATAATAATATATAACCATATATCTATATAAACATGAGAATTATGCAATCCCTCAAAATACACATATATATAACATACAGATTTGATAGACTTGAATGTATCTTTAAGGTTTCTAAAAATGTTCCTTTCCCTTTCATTTTTCTCTAGAAATAAGGGTTTTTGTTACTGACTTTTGCTATGCTTAAATTGTAATATACATATATATATTTCTATTTAGAATATTTTAATTTTGTTGCATGATTCTACCATTTAGGTAGTCTAAATGCTGATTAAACTGTCCTTAATAAGATAATATACTTAATAAAATTATTGCAAATGCCATATTTTCATATATTTATAGAAACAAGGCAGTATAGACCCTCAGATATCAGAGAACTTTAGAGAGTAGTGTGTGCTTATGAATTAAAAACTGATTAAAGAATCTAATGTCCTGGACTTGTTGCTAGCTAGTTAAACTTTAGAAACAATGGTCAATGCAGATATTGACATTTTTGTTTCAAAACTTGTAGACTAAATCAAAGTGCTATTGTGGTATCAGTAAACATATTCCAAATAAAGCTTTGTCCATCCATACACATAGAATAAAAATCATTGAATGTGTCATCAAGATTGATGAATAGGATATTAAGAAGGCATGGTATGGTGGGTAGGTCATGGTCTTTGGAAAAAGCAGATAATTACAAATTACAGCTTAATCATGGACTGTCTACGTAATGGGGAAAATTTATGTACTTATTCATTAATTTTACTTGAGTTTATATCCCACAAAAGAAATTTGAGGCAGATCCTCGTATAAATAACTGAAAATCATTTTCATTATCTGAAGGGCTGTTAGGAAGATTAGAGATGATATTAGTATCACAGAATCTCAGCAAATTAATTTTATGCCACTTTTAGAATGTTCTTTTGTTCAATAAACAAAATAGTTTTCAGTTGTCTTTGTGGTACATAAACCCTTCTGCCTAAATTTCAAAACTCATCACTATCTATTTTTTGTCTTCACATATTTTGCTAATTTTGTACTCTGACGTTGTAATTTGTATAGACCTTCCACTTAGGCAACAGAAGCCGCTCCCACAGGTCCCACAGCTAGTGGAATTCGCATGTCAGGAATACACACACAAAATAAATTGATGAAAAGTAATTGTGCACCTAAGGAAGGCAGTACTCAGCCTCAGAACATTGTCACCTGCAATCCTAAATTTTTACTCTCATGATTAACAGCATTCAGATCCCAGCAAATTTCAAGTACACATCCTTCACCTACATTTTGAAAACAAAAGTCACTGCATCTAAATGCTATGAAGGTTTATAGGTCGGAGACAGTGTTTTGATTCGTAGTCGGAATTTGAGCAGTGCAGTTCTTATGAAAGTAAAAGATAATAAGTAGACTTGTCAAATCTTTCTTTCAGAAGGCCTGAATAGAATATATTCTTGCATAACAAAAAGTACCATTTCTCAGTGTTGGCCAGCATCTAATTTCTGCTTTTACTTTCTATTTCAATTTGTGGTTTGGAGATTTCTCACTAATTAGCAATGTATTCCCAACAGTTGTTTGGCAGCTGAGGAACCCTTTGCACCTAAATATTTCTCTTATATTTGTGTATAAGTAGGTAAAGGCATAACATAAACAAAGCACAATATTGATTTTTTACATGCGTGTAAATGGGTATTGAGTACTAAAATCATGAATCACTTCATTTTTGCAAAAGTATACATAAGATTTAATTCAATTTTCAAAAACCAAGTATATGTTTTCAGAATTTCACCTAACTTCACATAATTTTGATATATGAGTTAAAATATTTAGATATAAGATATGTGAGCTCTGTACTCTTTCTAAATGTCTAGCAAATTCTAAAGGCAGATCGGCTTATCCATAATTTGTATGCTTCCCAGATTGCAGCAACCATTAGGAGTGGGCATTTTACATTGATCAGAATTGTGATATTACTACGTGTGCTCATGTGGGCTTCAGGTCCAAATGAAAAAGGCAATGATATGATCACAGGATGAAGTGACTGTACTTATCCTTGGTGGAACCATTTCCTGCATAAAGAAGCCTAGAAAGCCAGGCAGTGTGGAATGCACCTGTTGTCCCAGCTAATCTGGAGGCCAAGGCAAAAGAATCATGTGGGCCTAGGATTTGAATCCAGCCTGGGCAACATAACAAGACCCCTCTCCCCGCGCCCCCCCCCCAAAAAAAAAAGGAAAAAAGAAAGGAAAAAGATGCTTAGAAATCTGTACCCTTTTATCACTAGTATCTCCAGGGCACCTAGAATCTTTCAACTGTAAAGTTCTCAAATCAGGTGAGACTACTTGGTTTGCCTAAAGGAGAAAGGTTTTTTGTTTACTTATTTATTTATTTATTTATTTATCAATTGTTCCAGCACTTTGAATGCATGTAACTAAGGGAGGAATCTGGTCCTCTTAGGCCAGGGACTCTTAATAGTTATGAGTTGAGACCCCAGGGCTAAGACTTGTTCAGATTTGTTGAGAGTATGCAGCCTCAATCACCTTTGCTTTTGAGTGTTCATTCTCATTTTTCAAGTTTCAGCTTCCCTATGAGGCAGAAACATAAGTCACAGGTGTGGGGGGAGTTATAAAGTCCTTATTTGTTCTGGCTAAACTCTCCCTCTTTTGTACTATACTATTACAATTTACACTGAATGTGAATGTCATATACTTTAGTTCTTTTTTTTTCTTTTTTTTCTTTTTCAGCATATTACAGGGGTACAAATGTTTAGGTTATGTATATTGCCTTTGTATTCTATAGTTCTATGATTCTTAATTATAAAACTACTGGTAAATACTGTCAGTCTTAATTTTTTGGCAGACCACAAGTTGCAAAAACTATGCATAATTGCATAAATTAAAAGGACAATCACAAGTGAGAGTATCATTGATATGATTGCCACATTAATGTATTTGTTTATAATGAAGTTGAAATAATTATTGAACATTGCAAAAAAAAATCACTGACCTTTCCTTCTCTTTTTTATCTTTCTTTTTCTTTAAAAGACAGGATGTCTTTTTGTTTTCTTTTTAAGGAAAGCCTTTGGTTTGGAACCATCTGTAGGGTGCACAGTATTTCTGTTGTATAGCTCAGCAGGGGTCTTTAACACATCCTGTAGGGTGCTTAGTGTGAAATACCAATTTGTTCCGTTGACAAAATGACTCATTTTTTGCTTTGCTCCACGTTATCTTATTTTGTCTTCCTGCATTATTGTTTTTATTCAGATGATAAATAACAGTTCAGTGTAATTAAAAGTCATTAACTTTCAGTGAAGGATCATGGAAATCTACATCATTAATAATAGAAACCTCTAATGTCTTCATAAAATAATATACTAGTAAAAGATTTTGTAGTTTCCTTTTTCCACACCAAACAATTTTCAGGCAGTATTTTTATAAATTTTATTGGGACATAAAAGTCAAATATAACTCCTTTTTTCAAATTTAAGAAGAATGGCCATTAATTTTCAACAGATGACTATTCCATATATTTGGGTTAGGAAATTTTTAATACAATGCAGTAGTAAAAATAGTGCAATGACCTCTCATATATCTATCACCTAGGTTCAAAAATGTTTTTCCTCTGTAAGCCATTCACTTCCTCTCCCCAATAATCACAACAGATTATGTAGAAGCAAAAACTCAGACACTATAACATTTCATCTGTATATTCCAAAGTAACGATAAGTACATACATTTATAAATATAACTATAATTTTACATCACGTCCTTGCCCCAGAATCAAAAGTAATTCATCCATTAATAGTATCAAATGTGTAATCATTGTTCAAAGTTTTTAAATTATCAGAACACATTCAAAATATAAAACATTAAAAAATGGAAGAATTCCATCACACCAAAAGTTCACATCTGACTCTTCAAAATCAATCCTTTCCTTTAACTTCCCATTGCTGACAACCATTGATCGGTTTTATGTTCCTAGTTTTATAATTTCCAGAATGCCACATAAATGAAATCACATTTGAAAGTGCAAATGAAATTATAACTGAAATCACAAATCAAATTACAGCTTTTTGAGCATTATAGCTTATTCAAAAATCATTTGACCATACATATTGGATCTATTTTCTCATCAGCTACTCTGCTCCACTGATCTACTTACCTATCTAAACCAATACTGCATTGTCTTGGTTACTATGTGTTATACTAAGTCATAAAATTAGGTAGGGAAAGTTCTTCAAGTAAGTTCTTGTTTTTGAAAGTTTAGTTGGGGGAAGGAGGATATTCTTAGTCCTTATTTCCATATTAATTTGATAGCTAGCTTTTATTTTTTAAAAAAAGCCTACTGGGATTTTGTGGAATTTTACTTAGGATTGCATTAAGTTTACATATTGATCGGGGGAGAATTAGCATTTAATGATATTAAGACTTTCAATTTATAAACATGACAGGTCTTTCTATTTGCATAGACTTTTAGAAATTTCTGTAATAAATGTTTTGTAATTAGCATACAAGTTTTGCACATATTTTTAGCTATATACCTAGACATTTTACTGTATTTGTTGCTATTGTAAATGCACTTTCAAAAATTTTAATTTCTAATTGTGCTGTTAGCATTTAAAAATGCAAATGATTTTTAAAAGTCGACTTTGTATGTTGTAATGTTGCCAACTATTTATTAGTTTTAATAGCTTGTTTTTTAGATTTTTTTAGTATTTTTCATGTAGATAATCATGTCATGAGCAAATAGAGAAAATTGTATTTCTTTATTTTCAGTAGTCTGTAGGAGGTAAAAGTTTAATTTTG
>RJWJ010031641.1:0-19062 GCA_004363605.1 Indri indri
ATGTTTTCTGAACACAGGGCTGATTAGGAGAGTTCTTCCTCTGGTCCCTCCTCCCGACCACAGCCCCAGGAGATCATACCCCAGCTTGCTGCCCGAAATGTGCACGCCAACGCTGCTGATGTGGCTTCTGCAGCTGGAGCAGGCGAAGGTGGGTTTGCCCGAGGTGGGGTCACTGCCCATCTTCAGACCAGCCAAAATGGAGATGCCCTCTACCGTCAGGTCAAAATTGCCGCTGGTCTTGCTGAGGGAACACAATGACAGGGAGCAAGCCCTGTCTAAGACCCCGCTGCCATTCAAATGTCAGGCCAACGCCGGAAGGTGGGTTTCACTTTTATCTCCATGCCAGGGTGAGGAGGTGGAGTGCAGACAGAGGAGGCAGCTTGCCCGGGGTCACACAGCAGTTGAGTGGCACAGTCAGGCTTCCAACCTGCAGTCTGAACCCACGTCTGCCTGGCAGAACCCTGCTCTTAACCACTGCCTCAGGCACTGCCCTTGCTGTGTGGCTTTGGGCATGTTTCTTACCGTCTCTGAGCTTCTGTTTCCTCACCTAGACTCTGAATCGGCAGTTGGACGCCAGAGTGTGCATCTCGGCTTTGCTACGAAAAGCCTGGGTGTTTGAAGCCAATGACTTTAATTAATTAATGCCTCCCTTAATTAATGAGTGAGGTTAATAACTCCTCCCTCAGGGAGGCAATGCATTTTGGCTAAGACGGTACACAGGAATGTAATTCGTCAGCTCTTCCGCAATGCGATGAAATCTTACTTTGTGTGTGTGGGATCAGTAAGTGAAACGGTAGATATAAAAGGGCCCGGGTAGAGGATTAAGCAATCCCATTGTGGGGAGCAAACGAAGCCAGCAGCCCTTGTCAGGGAGGGCAGGCGCACACCTCTCTTCACCCCAGGTGGCTGCTCCTCCCTTTTCTGCCTAGATTCCCCACAAGGGAGACTTTCCTACAGAGACTGGTCAACTGAGCCACTATTACTATCCGGCAAGGTCACTGTGTTAAGATTCAGAGTTGTGTAATAGTTTGGATCATTCACCCCAATTTTCACCCCTCCCCACACTCATACCCTTGCCATTGCCTGTCGTGGGGGTGGAGTGTGTTTCCTTGCTCTTGACTTTGGGCTTGGCTACATGACATGATTTGGCCGACAGCAGATGAGTTCTGAGCCCAGGCCTTCAGAGAACCTGCATGCTCCTGCCGTCCCTTTTTGCACCTCTGCCACCAGCACCAACATGCTCTGGGCAGCCCACTGGTCCAAGGAGGAGGAGGAGATATGTGTGCAGCTGAACCTCCCTGCTGAGCACAACCTGGAATGGCTGGACCCTGGCTGACACTCAGATACTTAAGTGATCATTAGTGATCATATGTGATTGTTGTTTGAAGCCATGGGAGTTTGGGATGGTTTGTTACACAGCAATAGCTAACTGACACAAAGAATACATGAAAGGTCCCAGTTAGCTTTCCATCCTAAGCCACACACACCAACACAGCTTTGCCAGTGTCCTGCATTGAGATGTGGACAGATGCACAGCTCTTAACCAAGGGTTATGTTGAACCTTCTTACCTGAAAAATTCCCCTAGGAACCCCTTGGCAACCCATGGTGACAGGTAAGGCAAAAACTGGGCATTTCTGAGACCCTGGCTCTAATCCCTCCCAGGTATCATCAAGAGGACATCCAACAAACCGCAAGCATGGAAACGTACACAAGACTCTTTCGTGCCTTCCACTTTCCGCTTATCTTGACACTGGCATTGCCGATGAAGAGTTTAAGGCCCACATCGGGCACCAGGCGTATCTGGGGACTGGGAAGCTGGAATCCACGGACGTTCATGCTGCAAAGGAGAAATGTTCAGTCAGCCTCCCAAGTGCCCACAGGAGGGCTCGGTTAATGGTTAATACAGACTCGTCTCCCCGACCCCACCCAGGCGCTCACCCATACATTCTAGGAGCCCAAAGCTGTAACAGCTGCCTTGCAAACATGTGGGCACTGGCATGGCTTTGGCCTTGAAGTCAGACAAATCTTCATTTGAATCCTGTTTTTCAATATACTATTGTGTTACCCAGGGCATATCATTTAATTACCCTGAGCCCAGTGTCCTCATCTGTAAAATGGGCACAATAATCTCTATCTTGCAAGGTGTGTGATGATCTGTGAAGATGGCAAAGGTTGTCTCCTGGACTATACACTCTGTATAGGGGTGGGATGTGTCTGTCTTTTTTCACTTGTAGCTCCAGAGCCTGCTGTGTCCGATGCACAGAAGGTGCTCAAAACATCTGTCGAATGAATGGGCGTAAAAAAATTCTGTAGGAGACTTTTATGGGTTTTCTGCCCAGCACTCACACCTCCTTTTTGTGATACCGGAACTGCTATTTTATTTTGGGGAGCCCCTCCCCACATCTGTCCCATGCCACTCCAGAGAAATTTGATTTCCCCTCTGTCTTCAGGGGGTGGAGCTTGTGATTTAGGCTGAGCCCATAATGTGGTCTATTCCCCTGGCCGCGGCAATGGCTCAGGAGCGCGTATGTAACCTAAGATGGGCCAATCGCAGTGAATCTTAGGGCTTTCGCTGGAGTTGCCAGGAGAAGGTGCGGTCCTTCCTTCCACAGATGGAGAGTGCTGAGATCAAGGCCAGTGGCCCTCTTGTCTTTGGAGGGGACACTTTGCCTAAAAATTAGGCCTGTCCAAGAAGGTGACGCTGAGAGGTGGCAAGAGAGAAACAGGGCCCAGTGACATTTCAGCCTGCCTCAAGCTGAACCTGAAGTCAGAGGACTCTGGGGACTTTTCAGTCACGTGAGCCAATACATTCTGGCTTTAGGCCATTTAGGATTCAGTTTTCTGTCCTTGAAACCCCCCAAATTCTAACTGATACATGGGCTTGGCATAGAGTTTTGGGGTTCTGACATATCTCCTGGGAGTCATGGTAGGTGCCAGAAAGACGGTTTTTGTGGCTTCCTCCATGCTCAGCGTCGGGGCTTAGATCCCCGTGGGATGGTGTAGACACTGACTTTGGGGTCCTAAACTCTGCGAGTTAAGGAGTTTGTGGCTCTGCCGCTCTAGGTCTTGGTGGCCCCAGAACACGGCAAGTTCTGTATGTCGAGGACTGAGCTCTGACAGGCCTTACCTGTGGAAGCTATAAGTCACTTTCCCCAAAAGCTTGATTTTAGACTTTCCTGAGTAATCTGGAATCTTGATCTTCTCCAATTCCTTCTGCAGCACGGCCGTTCCCTCCTGGCAGGCTGAGGGGAGAGCACAGGTGACGACCGTCAGAGGCACAGCCATGAGCCCGGGCCGGCAGGGCAGGGCAGGCTCTGGACGCGTGGCCCTGTCCATGGCACAGACAGTGGGACTGGACGGGTCCAAGACAGGGGTCTGTTAAGGTTTCCTATATAAAAGCCAGAGCTTTGAGGGTCATACTGTCTTTGTCACTGCACGAAAGCAGCCACAGACAATATGTAATAGTGAACGTGCCTATATTCCAATAATACGTTATTTATGGACGCTGAAATTTGAACTTTCTGTAATTTTTCACATGTGCAATATTATTCTTCTTTTGATTCTGTTCAATCATTTAAAGGTATAAAACCCATTCCTAGCTCATAGGCCATATGAAGGTGTGTGACAGGCCAGATTTGGCCTATGGGCTGTAGTTTGCTTACCCCTGGTCTAAAAAATCATCCCCCAAACACCCAAGCATGCATCCTGCAAGTATTTATTGAACACTCACTTCGTTGCTTGCTCTGTGCTATGTCTGAACAGACACCTCCCCTTTCTGGTTTTGGGACTCTTACCACAGGACCTTTGCATATGCTATTCTGCTGCCAGGGAAACTCTTCCCTCCTACATTCACCTGGCCAACTTCTGGTCAGCTCCATCATCACTTCCTCCAGGACCCTTCCCTGGTGCAGTAGACTAGAGCAGGCCCCCTCGTTATCATTCTCAAGATGCTGCGGAAGCCCCTTTGGAGCCCGTGTCACCATTTGTCACATTACACATTTAGGCACATGGCTCTGATGAATGTCTCCCTCCCCTACTAGAGGGAAGCCCCCCACCCCACCCCAAGGTCAGCAGCCATGTCAGTTTTATTTGCTACTGTGTCCCCTGCAGTTACTGTCGTTCCTGGCACTTAGAAGGCATTTAATATTTGTTGGATAAATAAATAAATGAATGCCTCAATGGCAGGAATTCTACCATCAGTTGTTATGTGGCTAACAGTGTTAAAGAATCCATTAGAAGTGAAACACATTACTTGAGAAGGAATAGGTAGTGAGATGACAGAGCCCAGGCTTTGTGTTTTCCAAGAACCAGTTAGGAAATAACAATAATAATGCAGTCTTTCAAGCTCTCACTCTGTGCCAGGCATTATTCTATGCTGTGCACAGGTATTAAGTTGTTGAATCGGAACAACCCTAGGAAGTAGGCCTTGTCACTACCCCCGTTTCACAGGTGAGGAAGCCGGGGCTCAGAAAGGCGAGGTGCCCTTCTCAGGGCCACATAGCTGACAAGTGGTGGAGGTGGGATTTGAACCTAGGCCTTCTGGTCCCAGCCCATGCCCTGGGGTAGGCCTTCTAGGGGTTCATGGTCACTGCCTGGCAGGGAAGGAAAACGTGGGGTGGCCAGGATCTGTGAGTTGGCAGGGCCAGGCCTTGAAGGATCTCGAATGCCACACCAAGGGTAGGGACAACTTCTGAAGGCACTAGGGAGCCACTGATAGTGTGGGGGGGGGGGGGTCGCAGGGGGGACAAACAGATTTGCTGCCTTTCAGAAAACCACTCTGATTGCCACATGGGGCACAAGTAAAACGGGAAACTGAGGCTGCTATGACAGAGCATGAAGGTTCTGGGCTTGAGGCCTTTGGCTGAGCCTCTGCTCCCAGGAAGCCTTCAGGGCCACCCCAGCTCTGGGGTTTGGAGCAGGGACATACTGCTTTCTCCTTGCTCATGTGGGGCCTTTGCACTCTGGGATTCAGAGATGTCCTGCCCGGGCTGGGCCAGGAATTCAGGGGTGGAATCCCAGGTCCCCCTGAGTCCTGTCTGGTTCCCCAGGGGTACACTAGCTGTACACTACCTGGTAAGGACCTGCCTTCCCCTCGTTCTGTTTCTCTGGGGCTGGGGATCACCCACCGTCCTGCAGGTCATCTCTCTGCCACCAGGAGGCAGCATCGAGCAGCCCCATGTTGGGAGTCGGTCAAGACCAGACAGCCTGCCCTGTCGACAGCAGCAGTATGTCCCATTCGGGGTTGCAGTGAGGACAAATGAGATCACGTGTGTACAGCTCCCAGCGCAGCGCCCGGCGCAGGTCAGAGCAGGTCAGCAGGGGCTGTTCTGTGCCACTCTCTCCTCTGTCTGGGCCTGGATGAGTGGCCTGGGGGAACCCTCTCTGGATCACCCAGTGGGGTACTGCGCACAGTATGGCTACCAGCCCCTGCGCTGGGGAGAGCACGAAGGAGCGCCCTCCCCACACTCCCCTGCCCCCGACCCGCCTCCTCAGCATCTAGAGGCAAGTGGCAAGGTTGAGAACCCGCTTTGGAGAGAGAAGGGCCTAGAAGCCCGAGGTGGGCATTGGGTAGAGGGAAGGAGGGGGCCATGAGGACCCTCAGACGCCTGAGCACTGGGCTTGGAGTCCTCTAGACCCACACTCTGCCACTTCCCAGCCCTGTGATCTTTGACAACTCACTTGCCTCACTGTAAAACAGGGGAAAGGGGACGTATTTTGGAGAGCAGTGAGTGTGCCAGGTACTGGATCTAAAGGGCTGCACACAGTAGGTGCTCAATAAGTGCTCTTCAGGGGATGGGAGAGGAGGGAAGGAAGGCATCCAATTACCATAGTCCAGGCCCTTCTGGGAGATCCTGGCCACCGCACCAGGGTTGATGGCTGCTGTCATGGCTGTGCCCACGGCGGCAAGCACCACCAGGAGCGCCCATCTCGGTGAGTTGTCAGGGCCCCTGGCCATGTCCTCCCTCATCCTCCAGAGCTGCCAAAACCTCAAGGCCTTGGAGGGGAACCAGGGACCTATAAAGGAGCCGGGTGGGGAAATGCAAGTCAGTACAATGTGGAAAGGAGGAAGGAACCTGGGTCGGGGCGGGAGCGGCGGGGGCAGCTGCGGTGTTCCATCATGGCTGGGGCCCCGAGGCAGCCAGAAGTGGAGCCTGGAAGGCTCGTGTGTGTGCATGCACAAGCGTATGCATGTAAGTGTATGTATGCGTGTGTGTGTGTGTGTGTATGTTGGTCCCCTCCCTAAGCATCCCGTATCTAAGCCCCCACTAAAACTCCCCCATGTGAGGACTTGAAGCTGGGTGGTGGGTACGTGAGGGTTCGTTATACTTTTCTACTTTTGATTTCTTTGGTTTTTCCACAGTAAAACATCTGGGAAAACAGAACCTTTAGCATTTTCTTGTCCTGAGAGGATGTAGTGGTAGTGATCGAAATGCTCAAATTTTGGAGTCTAGAATCACGACTGCGTCTTTAAATCTTAGCTCTGCCACTCTCTAGTGGTCTGACCTTAGGCAAGCCCCTTAATCTCTCTGAACCTCAGTTTCCTCTTCTGCAGAGTGGGGAAAAGAATAGCACTTCCCCTCCCTGGGTGACTGCGAAGACAGAGTGAGCGGGCTTTAAACCCTGTAGAGCATCTAGAACAACGACCCTGCACCAACTGCAGCTATTAACATTACACTGATATCAAAAGTAATCCACGTTCATTGGCCAAAACGTGAGAAAGAAACAAGAGAATAAAAACCATACACATAATCCCCTCTTCCAGAGACAAGCCAACGTGTATTTTAGAGTATTTCTCTCCCTCTCTACCTTTTGTTTGTAAGAGTAGTTAGTCCATGTTTGTTTCTCTTTTAACAAACAAATAGGGGCTCACACTGGTCAGTTTTGTTAAGTTCCCTGTTTTCAATAAATGATGTGTAGTGACGTTCTCCCCCAGGATTGAATATTTCATTGCTCCCGCATCCCACAGTTTTCTTAACCAAGATTCTGTTTTGATACATTTTTACCCCTTCCTTTGACAGATGTAGAACCCGAGGCTTGGCAGGGAGAAGTATTCTTCCCACAGTCACCCAGCGAGCTGCTGGCAGAGCCGGGATCTAAACACAGCCCACCAGCCCACCCCACACCAGCTCGAGTCCTTCAGTGCCTTGGCGGACACAGACACTCCCAAACCCCACCCCAGCTTTCCAGACAGGTCCCTGTCTGCTCTGGCCCCGTCCCTCCTTCTGCAACAGCCTCAGGCCTTGGGTGGGCGGGAACCCCCGCCGGGCAGCCTGCCTGGTCTCCATGGTGATGAGAGGAGGGGCAGGGCTGCGGAGGGAGCAGCGGTCTCCTCTCCCGCTGGGTCCCCATCAGCCCCCTGGAGCCTTGTCTCTCCGACTCTGATTTTATGAAAGTCTAATGAAGCCTGCTGAGCCTGGGGGACATGGGACCTTCTGAGGGTTTTCTTCTTTGTCTTTTCACTTGGTTCTAAAAGGGTCTCCCTTTCTGGAGACCCAACTGGAATCCTTCTGGCTTGCTTGAGAATGCAAACAGTGTACAGAGCACCTACTACGTGCCAGATGCATTGCATGTGTTATATCCATGCCTAAGAACAACCTAGGAGGGAGGGATGGTTCTTCCCTGTTTTGGAGATGAGGACACTGAGCCACAGAGCAATCACTTCACTGTCATGGTCACTGTGCCTTTTATGGAGAGAAGACTTTTCCCCTACCTGGGCAGTTGCCAGGAAGTCTTGTCACCCTGGACCCTCACCCTCGCTCTACCTTCCTTCAAGCCACTTGCACCTCCAGACTCAGATGTCTGCATCTGTACACGCAACATAGCTCTAAGTAGCAGCCAATGCAGACTGATGACCTGTTGTAAAATTAGATTTTTGAAAAATTATCTTGCACATTTTTGAACACCTCCAGCTCTTAACTGCCCGAAGCTCCTGAGTCCTCCCAGGCCCAGGCAGATGTCACATCTGTGAAGGTGTCAGTTAGGAAAGGAGCATTAAGATGAAATCACATGATGATGACTTAACATTGCCATAAAATTGGAATCTTAAAACCAGCTGGCGAATTTCTGAACAAGCCACCCCCTTCCCTTGATGGCTCTTGCCAAGCCAAATCCAGACGAGCCCATTGGTGACTCTCTATCCTCCTTTTCAGCACTGCCACTGGCCATGGAAGTGCCCCGCTGCTTCGGATCTGACCCTCTGTCTTGCATTAGTGACAGTGTCTTCAGCTAAGTGTCAGAAACCCCCAACTCATGTTCACTTCAACAATAAACAAATTTATCATCTCAGAGAGAAGGTCAAGAGGAAGGACAGGTGTGAGATGCTGGTAGATTCAGTAGCTAACAGACATCTACAGGATAATCTTTCCATCTCTCCTCTCTGCCATCCCAGTGTCTCAGATTTGCCCTCACACCGACTTCTTTCATGGTCACAAGGTGGCTGCGGCAGCTCCAGCCATCACATCTAAACAGGCTTCTTCCTATGTATCCTCCTCTTCTTCCTCCTCCTGCTTCCACTTTTTTCCCCTAAAATTATTATAAAATATTTCAAACATATAGACAAGAATTGATTACCTGGGTTTATAAAACCTTAACATTATGCCGTATTTGTTTCATATAATTTCTTTGAGTTCTATGAGTTTTGCTACATGGATAGATACGTGTAACCATGATCAGGACATAGAAGACCACAATAGGAATACAGAAGACTTCTGTCATCCCCCAAAACTCTCCGGCCATCCGATTCAACATGGCTTAAATCACGAGGAAAATACGTTAACGCAGTATGAATTCACAGATGGAGTGGACAAGGCATGGTTAATTCAGGGGCTGGTTCTGTCCATTTCCATGCTCTTAAGCTGTTGACTTTTTTCCAGAAGAAAGTTAACTGGGTTTAGAGCCAGGCAGACCTGCGTTTAGGAGCCTGGCCGTGCTACCTCCTCTGCGTGAGTCTGGTCAAGTTCCTTGACCCTTTGAAATCTGGTTCCTCACTTAAAGACGGGGAAACGGTGCCTATCTTGGCGGGTGTTCTGAGGATGAAATCAATCAATTTGTATGGGATGCTCAGGAAATAGTCATAATTTGACCTTCATCACTAGCTGGCTGGAGAGCCCTGGAGCCTCCAGGAACACATGACAGGCACCGCAGACTGAGCTCTTGCTCTTCTGGCCTCTGGGTTTGGGCTGGGTACAAAGAGAGAAGAATCCAAGGTTCACTTTGCCTCTGTGAGCTTCCACTTGGCCAGGTGCTGGGGGACAAACAGCCACTCCCTGCCTTCAGCGAGCTCCTGGCAGCACAGCAAGAAAGCTCGGGTGTCGCCTTGAACCTCACACAACTGGGCTGCAAGCCCAGCTCTGCCGCTTACTCGCTGTGTCTGTGGGCTTGTCTCTTAACCTTGCCGAACCTCAGTTTCCTCACCCTCCCTCCTCAGGCGCAGGTTTTTCCTTAGATCCAGAAGCTCAGGTTTAACCCGGGACCACCCCTGTGGTCAGCGGGGGCCCTGGAAATCTCTCCCTCCCCCTCAGCCCCTTCATCCTCCAGCCTTTCTCCCCCTCCCCGGCCAGGGTCCCGCTTCCTTGGGGCATTCGGTGCCCATTGTATGTTGCCCTTCTTTGATCCTGGGCTCTGAGGGGCTACTGGTGGATCCTGGGGGGCGAAAGGGAGGGGAGATCTGGCCTCAAGGTGTGGTATCTAAAAGACGATCAGACGTTCTGCACCCGGCATAAACTCTGGAGAGGGCGTCTGCTCTGCCTTGTGCTAAAAAGAGTGTCCGCCTTCTTCCCAACCCAGTCTCATTGAAGAGCTCCTTGGAGTAATCTGGTCTGGAGGGATGCTAGCCTCCAAGGGGAGCAGGGTGTGGGCAGGTCGCTGTTATTATTGTTATTGGATATACAAGATATATCCAACAGTGAACAGACGGAAGAGGAGTCAGAACCCAGAGCATAAGTTCCAGACCTCGGGTGTTTGGAGACTGAAGTTGGACAAGCTCAGCTTGGCCTGGCAGGGACCCCCAGGGCTTCCAGGAGGAGGTGGCCCACTCAGCACCTGGGGCTGATGGCAGTAGGGTGGCTTTGAGACTGAAGGACTCAGCTCTGCACAAAGGGCAGTTTCTGGACGAGCTGAGGGCTGAGGGAAAGGAAAACAGAAAACAGAGCCGCTCTCCTGGGGATGGTGAGAGGGAGGGCGTTTCTCTGCCTTCTCTTTCTCCGAAACGGAAGAGCTTCGCCTGTGTCCCAATGTTGGCTCTTGGCAGGCCTGGCCTCCTCCTGTCCAAGGGACGGCCACCACAGGAAGAAAAGCAACACAGGAAGAAGGACAGTTGGCAGTTGGCAGTTGGCAGTTGCCAAATACCCAGCGGCCTCCGACACTCAGAGAACTATTGCCCCTCAGCCACGTTAGGAAATCGGTGTGTGCTCAGCCCCAGGAAGCTGAGAGCTAGTCCCAAGGAGAACTTTTGCTGGCCGAGAGCCGCTCTGGCCCTGCCCTGTGGCCAGAAGAGTCTGGGAACAAGGGCAGGCTGGGATTCGCGAGAGGTCAGCGAGGAGCAGAGCCTGGGGTCGAGCCCTGGTTTTGAACCTTCCCTTTATAAAATTAATAAAAGTCCGCAAGGTGAGAACCGTGGTAGGGGCCTGAGCTCTGCAAAGGGACAGGCACAGTTAAAGTGTATGTAACCAGCCTTGGTTCCCTCGCTTGCTTTCCTACGCCTGCTCACTACTCAGGAGTCACACAGCTGATGGTCACGAAGATTCGTAGCTTCCTTCCTTGCTCCATAGATAACATCGCCCTTGTGAAACCTAAGCCTGGTCTTTGAGACATCTTCTAGGCCCTGTGTTCTGGTGGACTAAGTGACCCAACCAGACCAGTGGCCCATACCAAGGTACCAACTCAAATGGTCTTGCGACCTGGGAACTGACTTAGCACAAGAAGATGATGTCTGCTTCCGGGCCTTAGGAGTTCATCCCCAGCCAGTCAGCAGACCCAATTCCCTAGCCCTTTGCCTGCCAAACTATCTTTAAAAACCCTGGCCCAAAAATTCTCAGCGAGGCAGATTTGAGAAAGTCCTTTCGTCTCCCTGCATGGCGCCTGTGAGATTAAACTCTCCGCCGTAACCCCTGCTGTCTCAGTGTACTGGCTTCCTCTTGAGCAGCAGGCAATGAACCTGGCTGGGTGGAAGCAGTTTTGCCTGTACTTGGCTGTGTGAACTTGGACCAGTCTTTGTTCCTCTCTGGGCTACGGGATCCTCATCCGTAAGAACAGACACCATCTTTGAAGGGCTTCATCCACGGCAGAAACCAAGCTAAGCTCTCGACTGACATTCTCCTTTAATCCTCACCCAACCCTGAATGGAGTTGTCATTGGCTCCATTTCACAGATGAGAAAATTGAGGCTCAGAGAAATTAAATAACTTACCCAAGGCCACACAGCTGAGAAGTAGCAGATGGATGTTGAGGGCTCTAAAATGAGGGAAGGGGGCTCTTTGTGTTGGGTTAAGTGATAGAGATGACTACGAAATGCCAGGACTCCTGGAGAGACATGGGGGGTATTTTGCAAGCAATGACAAAAAGCCAGTGACACCTAATGTGACCATGATTCTACCCACAGGTTGCTGAGGCCCAGGAAAAAAAACCCTCCAGGGACCTATCATTTCAAGCTTCCGTGACCTTGACCATGCTATTTCTCCTACCTGGAGAACTTCTTTCCATAAGTGGAGAACTCCTATACATGCTTCAAGGTCCAGCTCAAATGACACCTCCCATGTGGAGCCTTCGAGGTACTCTGGGCTCCCTTCAGAGCCTGTCGCCATAATCGCCGCCCTGTGTAATTGTTATCTGTTATAATTACTTGCTCATTTCTCCATCTCTCAAAGGGTGAAGAGCACAGATTGTTAAGCCGGCTTGACCCAGGTTCAACTCCTGCCTCTGTTACTTCCAAGCTGTGTGACCTAGAGAAAGTCACTAACCACTCTGAGACTGTTTCCTCTTCTGTAAAACAGGAATGATAATATCTACTTTGTGTGGTCAATGTCAGATTAAATAAGCCAATGCATTGCAGCTGATGGTAGGTGCCCGACTATGGTAGCCATCTTTATTATAATTTTTGGTTGTTAACTCTGTTACTTTTTTTGTTAATGCTTTTAAATTTTTTTTATTTTGAAGTAATACCAAACTTACAGAACAGTTTCAAAAGTAGTACAAAAAATTTCTATATATAGTTATACTCGGATTGTCCAAGTTATTAATATTTTACTACGTTTATCTTATTATGTATGTACATAGATAGGAATATATATGTGTATAGGTGTATATAACTAAATATTTTTTTAGAATTATTTGAGTGTAAGTGCAGGAACAATATTTTAATGTGTATTTCCTGAAAACAAGGACACTCTTGCATAATCACACACAGACATGAATACAGTATTACCAGCTAATCCACAGACGCCCTTCGTGTTTCACCCATGGTACCAATAATGTTCTGCATGGACCCAGGATCCAACCCCAGATCTCCGGCTGCAGTCACTTGTCATGTCGCTTTAGCCTCCTTTAAGCTGGAACCATTCCCCAGTGTCTCCTTGTCTTTCATGATGACATTTTTGAAGAGGACAGGTACTAGTACTAGTACTAGTACAGGTACTAGTAGAATGTCCATCAGTTTGGGTTGCCGATGTTTCCTCGGGGTTGGATTCAGGTCATACACTTTCTTTCTTTCTTTTTTTCTTTTTTTTTTTTTTTTGAGACAGAGTCTCACTTTGTCACCGGGGGCTAGAGTGCCATGGCATCAGCCTAGCTCACAGCAACCTCAAACTCCTGGGCTCAAACGATCCTCCTGCCTCAGCCTCCTGAGCAGCTGGGACTACAGGCACGCGCCACCTGTTGACCTGGCCCCAGGGCCCCAGGGCCTCAGGACAACCTCACAGGATGAGTCCCAGAGGTCTCAGGGTGCCTGGTAGACCCCCACCCTTGGGACAGGGTGCTGGAAAGTGCCCCACAGGGAGTAGATGGGGATGGGGGCCCATGCAGATCGGGGCCTGGCCCTGGGCCTAGGTGCCCACACAGACAACACTGTCATCCCTGGTCGATTCTAGGTGCCAGGTGGGACTTAGAAAGTTTTGAGGAAGGTACTTTAAAGTGTGGGGCACCCTGAGGCATGGGGTTAGAGGCGGGGCCTGGCTTGCCTGGGGTCTGAGGACAGCCCTGGCCATGGTAGGCCTGCCCCAGTTCCACCAGTTCTCAAAACCCAGCCCGCATGCTCTCCATAAAGCCAGACCCTGGGGGTCCTCCTCAAGTCCTCCTCCTCTCTCTCTGTCTTTCCACCCCTTGATTACTCTGTAGTCCAGACCTCAATTCCTGCCATCTGGCTCCTAGTGGCTGCTCTGGCGCCAGGTGCCCAGTCTCCAGGCTGGCCAGCTCCACCCACCAAAGAGATCTCTCTGAAGCCCACACCAGCACTGTCCCCCCTTGTCTTAGCATCACCAGGACCACAGGCCCTCCGCGCCCCACCCTGTCGGTTGTCAAACTGCAGCTTCTAAGTAGAATCCCCCAGGAGCTGGTTAACACACAGATTCCCAAACCCAAGACCCCCTGTGCCGATGCAGAAGGGAGGTAACAGGACTTGGAATCCCCCAGTTGATGCTACACCTCGAGAAACATTAACCTGGAGGAATAACCTTGAACGTGTGGAGCTTTGTCACACCTCCACACCTTTGCAGGTGCCGTTCCCACCTCCTGGAATGCAGCACCGCGTCCTCCAGGGAGCCTTCCCTTTCTTCCCTCCCTCCCATGGCATCTCCTGTTGGTCCCCTGCAAAGTTTGCAGCCCTTGGCCCGCCAGGCCTGCGCCAGGAGGCGGCTATTACTCTTCGTTGCGGGGAATGAATGCTGACCATGCAGCCCAGGTCTACCACACTCCCACCCCTTAGGAAGGGTTGCTACCTCGGCCAGCCTCAGTTTCTTCATCTGTAAAGTGGGTAGTCATGCCAGCCTCACAGGGTTCCCCCAGGAGTCAGTGTGATGATGTGTACATAACACTTGGCAGCCGGTGCCCGAGAAGGCTCAGGTTCCTTCCTCCTTCCTCCCACTGATGGGAGCCATGGGGGAGCCCCTCAGTGGCTCAGGTGAGTGGATATATTCAGGCTGGGAAACTCGAGGGGGGTCTCCCAGGCCGGGAAGCCGCATGGCTCAAGCCCTCCTCTGTGAGGAGGACAAGACCCTCCGGCACATGGGGAAGGCAGCCAGGCCCCGCGGGACACTCCGTGCGTGCTCGGCTGCTGCCTCATCTTCCTGGTTCCCAGAAACCTGTGCCTAGAAGGACTGTCACCGTCAGATGGCCAGTGTCCTGGAGGAGGGTGTGACTAAGCTAAACAGATGCCTAATGGAGAACCCCAGGTAACCGGCTGCAGGGCAGGGCGGGGTCCAGAGCAAGCAGTCCCTCTGCCTGCTGCAAGCAGGATGTATTATTGGGTGGGGGGAGAGCACCAAGGCTGGAGGCTGCGAGGAGACTGGTGTCCCAGTCCAGGTGAGACATGGTACAGGCAGCAGGAACTGCCCGCTGGAGCTGGCATCTGTCGTGACCCAGGACAGGTGTGGGGGAAGGGCAGGCCGGGTGGAGGGCGAGCGCGTTCCCAGGTGGCCACAGCGTGGGGTTGCAAGGGGGATGGCGGTGGGGCCGGGCCAGGGGGCTCAGGCTTTGCTCTTCTTCTTGGAGGCCAGCGACCCTCCCAGTTTTTGTAAAGCACCGATTGAGAAAAGCCACTGCAAATTTAGCAACTCTTTTAAATAAATTTGTATTTTTAGTCCCCAGTTTACAGTCATTTGCTATGAGGAGCCAGGGCACCTTTGATGACATTTGATAGTGTTTGGCTAGAGGGGACCTGGAACAGAAGACCCAAAACCTGCCCTGCCAGATCCCTGCCCCCGGCCCACTGCACGTGGGGAGCTGAGCCCATGAGGAACAAAGTGCTGATTCACTGCAGCTGGGCCAGTGGCCTTTCAGCCACGGAGACTCCTGCCCACTACAAAGCCAGGCCCAGTGGACACACCAGAATCCAGCCAATCAGAGTGGCAAGTCCAGATTCCTAGGGGCGGTGAAAGGAACCAGACGGCAGGAAGCTGGCAGAGAGGCAAGGGTGTGGAGGGTGTGTGTGGGTTTGCAGACCTTGGGAAAGAATTCAGAGCATCCACAGCCCAGGCGCCAGGATTTCCCTGGTGGACAACTGGAGCTATCAAAGTATTGAGTAGAGGCGTCACATGATAAGATGTGCTTTTATTATTATTAGATAATATTTATTGAGCACTTACTCTATGCAAGATACAATGCTGTGTGCCTCTCAACCAATTTTAATAAAGTTCACTCTGCCTTTCAGGTGGAGGCCTGGAGAATTTCCTCTAATGCTGTAAGTCAAACAATATTGTTTCGATAAATGTTCCGCTCAAATCAGCCACAGTTGCTTTCTGTTGCTTGCAATTAGGAACCCTGGTCGGTACGATGCCCATGTTTCTGTGTGGATGTGGGGCGTACACAAGCATGCACGTGTGGCTTGAGTAACTCTGGTGACCGCAGGTGATAAGACACAAACGGCAATGTCCTGGGGTCTGTCCCCAGGTGCCCGAGAGTCTGAAGGTGGAGGCTTCCCTCCTGAGGGAAAAGGGAGGATGAGCATTCGCAAAATGCTTCCATGTCCAACATCTCATTTAACCCTTTCCGCCAGGGAAGAGACTAACATTGGCGTTTTGCAGATGAAGACACCGAGGGTCAGGATGGTTGCTGAGGTCTCTTAAGCACTAAGGGGTGGAGCTGAGGACAAGTCCACACCCTGGTCTCCTCCGACTGCACCCACTGCCTGTCTTACAGGACTCACAGAGGTACCTTGAGGACTAAATGGGCGGGAGATGGGCCAGGTGAGGGTGTCAGAAGTGTTGGGGCACTGTGACTTTTAAGAGAAACCCTGGCTGGGCTGCTGAGCCCCACCCCTAACCCCATCCCTCCACCTTCCCAGCACGTCACTAGATTCTGACATGGCCCGTCCATGGCCTCAGTGAGCGCCCACAGAGTGCCCCAGAGGGCCCTGCCGGCCACCAAGAGCCTTACTGTGCACCTTGCCGTGTGCCATAAATTCCCCAAGGAGTGGACAACCATGGGACTGTATGCCTGGAAGTTGCTGCCGATCCAGCTGGGAACAAGGCGACTGCTGTGAAATGAGCCCACGACGGCTGAGTTCCTCCTGTGTGCCAGGCCGTGGCAGGCGCTCTCCACGGGGAATGGGACACGGTTGCGGATGGCTGGGGTGACCAGCCTCTGCTGGAGTCCTGCCTTTGCTGACTCAGCCTCTGCCTCTCCCGCGTCTTCTGAGGAAGGGGCTGCAGGGTTTTCTTGGGTTCTGGGTGGCAGAATGAGGCAGGAAGGGGAGGGCTAAGACCAAGGGTCTGGGCTTAGCTCTGGGGAGGGTTCTGGAATCTACCCGTGGACAAGGGGCATTCTTCATCTGTGTCATTCCCTGATCTAGTCTAAGAGCCTAGAACAGCATCTGGCACATAGTAGGTGCTCAGTAAGCACTTGTTGGCTGAATGGAGGGAGTTTGGAGAACGGTCACCTCCAAGGACATGATGGCGATTGTGACGCGGGAAGTGGACAGTTGAAAAGAGGGAAACATGAGGAAGTATTTCTGTAGACCGCATATTCCTTTCAGGATGTTGGAAAACTCCAGTGAAGCACTTGAGTCATTTAAAAATTATTTTGGAGGTGTTGGGACTGTAATCCTGTGACATCCACATGCCCTGAGATGAGACCAGTAGGCTTGTACATCTACCAGCTGATTTTCACAACAATCCTAAACATTTATTGAGCACGTAAATGATGCCAGACACAGTTCTAAGCCCTTTTCAGATGTGTGTATGCACGTATACATCCCAATGAAGCAGGCACCACCTTTATCCCCAGATTGCAGAGGACACAGACAGGTTGAGTAACTGGCCCAAGGTCACACAGCTGGGGAGTGATTAATTGGGAGTCTATCTAGTGGGCACCAGAGGGCGCCCTCTTGACCTTACACTCGTCCGCAAGAGCCCAGACAGTTGGACATGGGGGGCTTGCGTGAGGGAGCCGCTGGTTCAGAGAGGGCCAGGCTGCCTTGTGGCATCTGAAGGGGGCTTCTGAGTTTGAATTTCTGCCCCCCTCTTGTAGTCTCCCGCCCCATCTGCCCAGGGAGGAAAAGTAAACAGCGACAGGACGGGGCCCGGGGGTCATCCGGAGGCTGTGGTTTTCCCAGCTGTGGAGTGGCCACCCCCTCCAGCCTCCCTGAGCCAGTCCTGGACTCCAGCTGTTCCCAAGAGCTGGGACAAAGTGTGGTCATCGTGGGAAAATTGGAAAACACAGGAGCAAAACAAAATGTGGCTACCATCTTTGGTATTTATCTAGCAGTTTCTCTTTCTAGCAGTGTGTGTGTGTATGTGTGCATTTGTGTACATGTACTTGTATATTATATAGGTGTGCGACATGAATATTCATCTGGCAGTATTGCGAATGTATTTCCGTATCATTAAATGTTCTTACATAATATATTTTTCTTTAGCTTTCACATTGTTGGTTTATTGTAATTTACAAAGGTATTTTATGCGACACCTTTTATAGTTGCATTCTTTATCATGCTGTAATATACATACAGTAAAATGTACGCTTTCTAGTGTATACATCTCTGAGTTTTGACAAACCCATAGTCGTGTCATCATCACCATAATCAACATATGGGACGGTCTCTTTACCCCCAAAAAGTACTCTTGTGTCCTTCATGTCAACCTCTCCCACCATCCCAGCCCCTGGCAACTGCTGATGTTTTCTTTTCCTATAAACTTGCCTTTTCCAGAATCCTAGAGTGTGTAACCTTTGGGGTCTGGCTTCTTTCACTTAGCACAGTGCTTTGAAGTTTATCCATGGGGTTGCATCTGTAAGTAGGGCTTCTCTTTATTGCTGAGTGATAATTCCATCTTGCAGATGTGCCACAGTTTGCTGAGCCATTCACCAATTGAAGGACATCTGGGTTATTTCCAATTTCAGGTGATTGTTAATAAAGCAACTATAAATATTCACACACTGGCTTTCGTGTGAACATAAATTTTTATTTCTCTTAAGAAAATACCGAGGAATACGTTGCTGGTCCTGTGGTATGATTCTAAGCATAGGCAACTTAATTTTTTTTTAGCACAGAAAAAGTGAACTGTGTTTTATTTATGATTGCCTGATATCACTATAAAAAATTCAGACCATACAGATAAACTGCTAACAGTTTGATATATATCCTTCTTTCTTTGTAAGGTGTCTAAGAATATACCTCTAGATTACCTAGCGAAGATTATACCATGCTATATACATATGTGGTTCCACAGTCAGCTTTTTCTCAATATTTCTTTTCATGTCACTGCATTAAAATCTACTACATCTTTTTAGATTACTGCATAATGTCCCATTGTTTGGATGTACAAAAATTTATTTAAACAATCCCCTCTTGTTGGATATACAAGAATTAGATTGTTTTCTAATTTTTGGCTCTCATAAACAACATCTTTGAGCTAAATCTTTTTTCACATTTATAGTTTTTTTTTTTTTTAGGATAAATTCCTAGACATGGACTTGCTGGAAAAAAGGCTTTCCTGTCATTTTGTTTCATTTGACTTTTTCCTTAACATTTTATCTCATGCATATACGAGAGCCGATATACAGCACGACCTGCAGTGCGAATCCAGAGGAAAGGACGGTCTTCCCAATAAACAGTGCCAGAATAATTGGCTGTTTACATGGAAGGAAATGAAAAGGATTCCCTATCTCACGTCAAACTCCATCCCAGAGGGATCACAGATTTAAATGTAAGTGGTAATGGCCGGGCGCGGTGGCTCACGCCTGTAATCCTAGCACTCTGGGAGGCCGAGGCGGGCGGATCGTTCTGAGCTCAGGAGTTCGAGACCAGCCTGAGCAAGAGCGAGACCCCGTCTCTACCAAAAATAGAAAGAAAAATTAATTGGACAGCTAAAAATATATAGAGAAAAAATTAGCCGGGCATGGTGGCGCATGCCTGTA
>RJWJ010031642.1:0-18936 GCA_004363605.1 Indri indri
TTAATTTAAAAAATCCCAGGCCTTGGAGAAGCAGGTGCAATGACTGTGGCTTGTTTCTATAACGTGCATACGTTCAGTAATTCCCATAAAACCTGATATTGTTTATAATTTCTCAGGTTTCAAAATATCCACGGGTTCCGGCTCTCTTCATTTCTTGCTGGAGAGCTCATTCCCGTGTTCTCTTGAGCGCGTGGTGGGACCCGGAGCTGCGTTTCTAGCAGGCACTTAAGAAACACATGCTGAATGGATTTAAATTGGATAATCCATGGAGAATTCTCTTGTAAACTGAGCCTGCTGGTTTCAACAGCCACCACACACATACACAGAATTATAGACGCTGGAGTGCATTTAGAGGATTGCTCCTTGTTACGGACCTTCGAAAACATTCTGATGCTCGGGTCTCTTCCCCGACCAAGGAAACCAGAATGCCCGGAATGGCCCGCGGGCACAGGTGCGTCTCGGAAACACAGCCTGGGAGGTCTCAGCAAGCAGCTAGAGCGGCAGGGGTGGGATTAGGGTTAATTTTAGTGCTACAGGTATGGACATTAAATAACAGTGAGCCTTACTCAATGCTTTGAAGACTCAAGGAGAAAGCCCCAGTTCAGCATCAGCAGGTCTTTAACATCTCTTCAACTCCCGTTCATGTGCCCTTCAGAATATGGACTGTTAGCTCAGAGCCTACGCAGACATTGGTTACTTCCTAATTAAATAGCGTTATTCTGGTTCATTCAGGCTCCGAGCAGCTGCCAGACTCACAAAGCTGGAAGAGGCAGAGCTAAGACTCCAGCCTTGGTCTGTCTGGCTCCAAAGACATCATTCACGTGTCTACACAAAAGAAAAAAAAATGATGCAGTAAAATAACTTACAGGGGTCTGTGGGACATGCCCAGCATAGCCGGGAGGGGTGAGGGAGGGCTCCCGAAGGACACTTACCTTTGGCCAAATTTTCATGATGGAGCCGTGCAGGGCAAGGGGCGTATATTTCAAGCAGAAAGATCAGGAAAAAAAATTTCTAAAGATGTTGGGGAAAGGCCTTGTGTCACGGCTGGAACGTAGACTGGAAGGAGGAGTCCCCGGAAGCAGACTGTGCAGCGGGCACACATGGGACAGGTCACGGCTGGGACATCTGTCCAGGGGCAGAGGGTGCCGCAGGAGGGTCATGAGAAGGGCTGCAATACTCAGGGTTCTCCAGAGACACAGGATGTGTGTTCAAATGGAAAGAGATTATTACAAGGAATTGACTGGTGACTATGTCGGCTGGAAAGTCCAAATCTGCAGGGGAGCCGGCAGCCTGGGGCCGCGGGATGGTGCAGATGAAATCAAGTCTGCTGGAGAATTTTTCTCTTACTGGGGAGCATCAGTCTTTTGTTCTACGCCGGCTTTCAGCTGATTGATGAGGCCCACCCCGTTATGGAGGGCTTCTGCCTCACAGAACAAAATGTAAATCTCATCCAAAACACCCTGGCAGAAACACCCAGAACAGTGTTTGGCCAAATATCTGGGCATGCTGTGGCCCCGTGAAGTTACCATGTACGATTAACCATCACGGGGTGTCCAGAGCAGATCTCCATCTTGGCAAGAACATTCTGGGTGCTATTCGGAGAACATCAGGTTTTCATTTTTGCAAGAACATTCTGGGTGTTGGTGGAGAACAGATTTGGGAAAGAGACTTGGAGATAGATACAAAAAAATATTGTAACGTAAGTGGAAGGCATGGAGACTCAGAAAACAGTGTCTGCCCCAGGTCCCAGCGGCAGCTCAAGGAAAAGCAGTTTCTGTAACTTTGAGGACGCTACGGAGGCTCCCACGGTCGCCGTCTTCCTGTCCACCGGCGCCCCGCCCCGTCCTGCCCTTCTCAGAGTGACCGCCAACCGCGCCGCTTGTTTCCTTCCATTTCTTTACCGTGTCCACACCTACGACTGTATCCCCAACCGGTATGTTCTCAACTTTCCCATGTTGTGTGTAGCTTTGCACGTTTTGAATGTTAAATAACTTGAATGGTACCGTATTTATTTTTCTGTAGCTTGTTTTTTCACTTAACCTTATGTTCCTGGGCTCTGTCTGCTTTGACTGCCTGAAGCTGTGAGTCTTCCATTCCAATGCATTGTTTCTCCATTCCGTTATCAATGGATTTGGGTCACTTTTAACTTTTTTGGGCTTTTTGCTATTATCCACAATGCTGCCAGGAATAGGCTTGCCCATGCCTCTTGCTTCTGTAAGTAGAGAGAGGTTCTTTAGGACAAATGCTTGGGGGAAATTGCTGGGCTGAGAGGCAGGTGAATCTCCCAAGTCACTAAATAATACCACCTACTTTTTCTAAGTGTTGGTGTTTGTCTACGCTGCCTCAATAGTGTGTCAGCTGTTCCGCATCCTCATCAACAGTTCAGATTGTCAGACTTTTGTGTCATTGTTCTATTGGTTGTAAGTCTGATGGGTTTTAAAAAAATGATTCAAGGCCAGGAGCGGTGGCTCACACCTATAATCCCAGCACTCTGGGAGGCCAAGGCAGGAAAATCTCTTGAGACCAGGAGTTCCAGACCAGCCCAGGTTACATAGAGACCCCCGTCTCAACAAAAAATTTTAAATTAGCCAAGTGTGATGGCACGCAACCCATAGTCCCAGCTACTCTGGAGGCTGAGGCAGGAGGCCAGCTTGAGCTCAGGAGTTCCAGGCTACAGTGAGCTACGATCGTGCCACTGCACCCCAGCCTGGGCAACAGAGCTAGACCCTGTCTCAAAAAAAAAAAAAAAAGGTGATTCATTTTGTTTTAATTTGTATTTTCCAATACTTTTCATGTATTTATGGAACATTCAGCATTCCTCTTTCTTAAAGTTTTTTTCAAGTTGTGGTGCTCACTTTTTATTCAATTATCTTTGTCTTATAAAAAACATGTTTAGTAGTAATTTATTAATTTTGCAAACTTAACTTTTTATATTTGCTATAAATACCTTCTCTCACTTTGAGGCTGGTCTCTTGGGTTTCTTTATAATCGTGCTTCCTAACACTTTTCAGATCATAGTCTACAGAAAAAAAATTTTTTTCATTCAGATTTACGGTGCCTCCCTAGGGGCACACTGCATTCATCGCCATAGAACACATATTCTTTTTAAGGTCACATTGAACATTTATAAAATTTGATACGGACTGAGCCATAAACAAATCGTAACGTATTTCCAAGGACAGGTGTTATATGGATCAGATCATCTGACTTCAATGCAATTAAAATAGAAATCGAAAAATTTTAAAAGATAACTAAAAACTTCACATATTTGTATATTTTTGAAAATATATTTCTAATTCATTTATGGGTCAAAAAATATCTTGATAAAATCAGAAACTATTTAGAACTACATAGTGACAAGAATCCTATGTGTCAAAACGTGCAGGAAGCAGCTACAACAGCATTCGGAGGAAATTGCACAGCCTTAAATGCTAATATTGGAAGAAAAGAAAGGTTGAAAATAAATAAGCTATATGTCCACATCATCAAAGACATTAAAGATCCAACCAAAATTCAGTAGAAGAAAGGGAAAAAATGGTACATGTTAGAGCAGAAATTAATGAAATGAATAAAGTAAGAAATGAGCATGTAACGGCAAAGATTAACAGCAGCAGAAATAAAAATATCTAAGAAAGGTTTGAAAACAAACAAAACTATCAGTAATTGTGGATGAATTCCCAGAATAAGAGAGTTTATTAAGATAGCTTTAAAAAACCTATGCAAAAGTTTTTTCAATGCACTAGCAGCAAATAGAAATGAAAATTTAAAATTTTAATTGCAAAGACACCGAAATGCTAAATACCTGGGAATAAATCTAACAAGAGCTCTGCAATACTTCTATGGGATAAAATCATAAAATTTTATTGACACATAAAGATAACCCAAATAAATGAAAAGATATGTTATATTAATGAATCTGAAGATTCGACATTTTAGACGTATGTCAAATTCTCTCCAAATTGATATATAGATTCGGGGCAATCCCAGCAATCACAGCCAACACCCTAGTATTTCATGCATGTGTGTGAGTGTATGTGACTTGACAAGATCGTTCATTCTGACATTTAAACCAACATGCAGAGGGATAAGGAGAGCCAGTGTGCTCTGGAAGGAAAACCGAAGTAAGCGGACTTTTCCTTCCAAATAGCAGAGCTGCAGAAACTAAGAGCAGACAACGGAATGGAAGAGAAAGCACAGAAACACGCCTCGACATACGTGGAAACCTCATTTGGGACCAGGCTGGCATGGCAGAGCAGAGGGGGGGAAGAGTGGCGCCATTTTTAATAAATGGTGCTGAACAATTGGGTTTTCCTGCAAAAAAAAAAAAAAAAAATTATACCTCAAATTCATATAATATGCAACAACCAATTCAATATGAATTAAAGGAATAAAGGTAAAAGGCAGTTCTGTAAAGACTGTAAGAAACTGCAGAGGAGAGTACGTACAGTGGCCATTGGCCGGCCGGTTCATCGCCTACCTGATTTTCACGCGTGTAAGCCATCCGTCTTTTCCCTCTGGCTGCTTGAAGATTGTCTCTCGTCTTTAGGTGACTGCAGTCTCGGTACAATGTGTCCAGAGGGCGTTTGTTTGTTATCTGAAGATGAACGGCACTTCCCGAATCTGCGAACGGGTGTGGCCCATCTGTTCTTCGGCATTCTAGCCGCTGTGTCTTCACATGTCGTTCCTGTTGCATAGCCCTTTCCTTCTGTTCTGCAACTCTGCGTAGGTACGTGGTCATGTTTCAGCCCATGCCTCATGTTCCCCTTCCTCTCATACGTTTTTCATTTGTTGTCTCTCTGGGCTGCATTTTGGATAATGTTTTTAGATACATGTATCAGTAAGCTAATTTTCTTTTTATCTGTGTGTAATCTGCTGTTAAACCCAACTGTTGAGTTTTAATTCTAATCTTTATCTTTGTGTGTGTGTGTGTGTTTTTACATTTATAATTGGTTCTTTAAAAAAATTGGTCATTTTATATTCCCTTGCACTTTGCTCCTATTTTCAATACTTTCATTTCTTTACATAAACAAATTAAACATATTTCTTTTACATTTTGTACCTGCTAATGCCAATATCAAATATTTGACATAGTTATTGTACCCTCTGCTGTTTTTGCTAGTTCTGGTTCATGGTGCTGAGTTTCCCGTGAGTTTATAATTTTTGAATGAACTCGTATTCATTGGAACTTTGTCTATGGGAATCCCTGGCCGTGTGCATGAAAGGTGGGATTATTTCCTTTCGCTTCTGCAGGTTTCCAGGACATCAGCAACCAGGGCTGCTTTAAACTAAATTCTCAGTTTACAGACTAGGTGAATGTATATTCAGCCCACAAAGCTGAATTCTCAGGTTATAAATTTTCAGGGTGTATTTTCCCTCTCAAGTTTTCCTCGAAGTTTGAGACTGACAGTTGGCCATGCAGTCCCCCGAGGGGTGGATTTATTTCCACTTCACCTTGCTCTGAGGGAGTGGCCGTTTGGGGGCCCAGTTTTTCTGGGGAAGAACTCCTGCCAGACTCGGACAGACCCCGGGCTGCGCTTTCTCTGCCCGAACCCCTGGAGGCTCTAAAAATGAAGCTCAAATGTCCCTGGCTGTCAAATGCCCTCAAGGCAGAACCAGCCTCTCTGCTCTTGTCGCCTCCCTGAGTTCCCAGCAATAATCAGCTGCTGGCTTCCAAGTATGCCTGACTCTCTTGCGGGCACACCGTGCATTTTCAATTGTGTGTGTGTGTTTAACGCAGCATTTCTGGTCGCTTTCAGTGGGGGTGGGGGGAGGGTTGTCACATCCAGCCCATCATTCTGCCAGAAGGCATCCTTTATAATAGCTGCATAAAATTCCACATTATACATGTCCTACTTTTTAAATCATTGATGGATAGGTAGCTAGTTTGTCTTGTTTGTTTTTGATACAAAAAGAATCCTAAGCATGCATCTTCATGAGTACGTGCTCTCATTTCTGTAGGATCAGGTCAAAATTTCAGGACGGCTGTACGCTGTGTGCACAGATGCGTAGACAGGTTCACGAACACGCCTGCAGCATTTGACCATGCACAGGGCTGCCCCTCTTCTCCCCAACTTGTTATTTTGAAAAATTTCAGAGCTACATGCTAGTTGCAAGACTAGTACAATGAGCATATGCTTAGACACACACACACACACACACACACACACAGATAACACTCAACCATATCGTTATAGTATATAACATGTATATAGTGTATTATAGATATAAAATATATATGCAAAAACACACACAGTTTTACTGAGCCCTTTGAATCATGCAGCCATTGGACACTTCATTACTAAATAATCAACATATGTGTCCTAAAAACAAAGACATTCTCCTTCACACGACAACATTGTTATCAGACATATGAAGTGCAACAATGATATAATTTCTTGATTTGAAATATTATCCATATTCAGATTTCTCCAATGGTCACAATAACGCCTTTTACATCGGTTTTATTTTTTATTCCAGGAAAATCTCCAGGAGCAGTTAAATTGCCGTTAGCTGCAAGTTTCCCAGAATCCCCTTTACTCTGGAACAGTCCCCGGACTGTATTTTTATATTTTTACCTCTCACGGCATTGATCTCTTGATGAGTCTGGGGAAATAATTTTGCAGGACATTCCTTGAGTGTATTTATCTGATCAGTTCCCCATGACGTGATTTGGGATAACCATTTTCGGTGAGGACGCTACGTAGGAAATGTCCCTTCCGGGTACATGCCACTGAGCAGACACTTCCTCCCACCTCCATCATGCTGACTTTGGTCATTTGGTTGAGGAGCTACTTTTATGAAGTTATCCTTTGCCCTTCGTAATTAACAAACAACGTATGGTGCTAGCCTTTGGGACGGTGTGCATGGCCTCTTCAGCGACAGCGTTTCATCCGCTGATTTTAGCATCCATTGACGATTTTTGCCTGAATCAGTCATGATCATGATGGCTGGACAGTGATGATTTGCTATTTCTTCTATTCCTCTACATTCAGTAGCTGGTATTTTTCTGCAAAGAAGAGCTTTGCCATGTACCCTAACTTTAAAAAATATTTGTTTGTCTGTTTACCTGAGTGCGGACTCACAGATTCTCTTCTCTTTTTCTTATTCAATGTGGTATTATCCATCTCCGTCGTTTTTATTTTGATGCTAAAATTGCCCTAAGCCCTGGCCAGTGGGAGCCCCATTTGCAGAAGCCACTGTCTCGCCCCATAGCTTGTGACACTCTCTCCTCCCTGGACCGTCACAGCCGTGCTTGCCCCAGATCCCCCCGCCTTGGTGCCTGTCCTGTGGGATGCTACTGGCCTCTTGGACCACGGTCCTTTCTGTGGTGTCACCACCATCCCCTTCCAGCCTCTCTCTCCTTCAAGGATTTCGCCACACACATGGCGTCAGGGGTAATTTACACGCCGTCAGTTCCCCAGTCCTACGGCTCGTTCCAACCTGCATGCTGGGCCCCGGCCACTTATAGCTCTGTTCCCACCCTGCAGACACCTCAGACCCCCTCGCTCCCAATTCAAATTCACTCAGTCCCAATGCACGGCCTCACCTGCCGCCCGGTCTCCCAGACTCGAATGTGTCGCCTCCTTTCTCTACTACCCAATATCTCTATTTAGTCACCAAATTCTGCCAAATCTACCCCAGAAATGTCTTGTGCACTATGTTTCCTCCCCGGCCTCATTGGTACTACGGAAATACCAACTCTCACACAGGTGACTGCCTCCTGTTCTGCACTTCTCGCCGGTTGCCTGAGTTCTTGGGCCGGAACGACGTGCAGCCTGCGACCCTCAGCCACTCCCCCTCCCTCCCCGGGAAAACCCTGACACTTGTCCCGCACCCTTCTCCACCTGGCATCGGGCTATGTTCTGTCTAACGACATACAAGCACAAGTACCCCGTGGGACTTTGAGGAAGGCGGAAAGACCCTACCGGTCTCTCCTTTGTGCAATCCGCCTTCTTCCAGCGCAGGCGGCAACCCCAGCAGGCGTCTGGACCACGAGCAGATTTGAAGATGAAGAGGAAGACCACGTGCTGGGGGGGGGGGGCAGAGGCGGAGCCGGAACCCCGGACGGCACTTGAAAAGCTGTGTTCTGCCATGTCCCTGGTGCCTTCCTCCAGGTTTCCTCTACCTGGGAGATGTCGACTTTATTCTTGTTTAAGCCGCTGCTTTCGTGGGGGAAGGACATGCCTCTTAGCAGCAGCTGCCCTGAGCCCCAACTGCCGTTAGGATGAGCTGCACGACCTTCGAGTTACGTCATTGATTCCAGCTTCTCTTTCTCCTCCGCCGAGCCGGCCCCTTCCCGTTCGAGTCCGTTAGCTGGTTTCTGTCCCTTCTCCAGCATCAGCAGAAGAGAGGCTTCGGGTGCTGGTCATGTTCTGCATCTGGGTCTGGACGTGGCTACAAGCATGTGTTCACATGGGAAAGTCATATCTTTAAGATTTATATACTTTGATATCTGTCAACATGTAGATGATATAGATACAGGTGCAGGTGTGGATGCAGGTGGGGGTGCAGATGCAGGTGCAGGTGTAGGTGCAGGTGCAGGTACAGGTACAGGTGAAGGTGTAGGTGCAGGTGCAGATGCAGGTGAAGGTGCAGGTGCAGGTGTAGGGCAGGTGCAGACACAGTCACAGCCAGCATAGGGGAGCTGACCCTAACCATCTAAGACAGAATCAGCACCGTGTGCGTATCTCTGACATTTGACATTTTCCTTACTCACCTGTGAGTCGTGCGACTCCTGGGCTGGCCAATGAGCTCCAGGTCCCCAAGGCCAGGCACACCAGGCACACGCAAAGCACTCAGGAAACATCCATAACACACGAGTGAATTGAAATTCTTTATGTGCTCATGTGTATTTTGGGCCTTAACTAATCACTTCCACTTGCCTAATTCCAATTGCATGAAATCACACTTCCTTTATTTAGTCTGAGATGATTTTCTTTACATTGCATGAAAATGCCTCCTGAACTTGGGAATTGGGACTTGGAGAGCAAACTCTCCTCCTCCTGCCCTCCCTCCATGACCCAGTGTATTCAGTGCACAACCTCTTGGCCTTCCCATTTGGAAATGAGTCATCCTTTGGGCCCATCCTCTGTGGAAGCCACTCTCTGCATCATCCCAGAGTGTCAAAGTGACCACTTTGCGGGTTCCGTGAGCCAGGTGGACCAGCAGGGTTCCAGGTGCAGAGAACACCGCCTTCCCTGGAATTTGCAGAAGAAGGAAGACAAAAGTACAATGTGCATTGGAGTGAAACGTGTTGGTCTTAGGTAATGATCGTGGTAGGTAATGATCATTTTTACCAGATTTAACAAAAAAGAAAAAAAGATATCCAGTTAAACATGAGCCTCAGATAAACAAGTAATTTCTTGGTATGTGGATGTAATGAACAACAATTCTTTAACATAAGTATGTACCAAATATTTCATGGAAAATAGGAACATATCTACACTAAAAAATCCTTCATCGTTTACCCGAAATTCAAATATAATTGGGTGCTCTGTGTTTATCGAGCATCTTGAGATCATGGTGCATTGTGCCTAAGCCATGCTCTGCAGTGACAAAATGCTATCTTGTCACCCACTTATTCCTCACAAAAGCTCAATGATGTGGGCAGAGCAAATGTCATTAACACCATTGAAATCAAGATATTTAACAAAAATTACAAGATCATACGGTGGCAAAACTTTTACTGAAATCAGGCCTTCTGGCATTTACTTTACCATCTGCACAGCTCTGCTCACAGCAGAGGTGTCCTTCCCACAGGGGAAGGTGGCTCACCCGCTTCTCATGGTTTATGGTCCATTTTTCCTTTGAGAAGCACCTTGCCCCACCTTGAGACCATGTGTTCAGGTAGGGTTCTTCCCAGACCAAGGCCAGGGAGGTCTGCCTATCCCTCTGCCAGCCACAGTTATTATCTCATCGTATCCACCTAAGACCCACCAATGAGACACAGGCATAGGACTTTGGCTGAAATTTGTTGGGAAAGAGGCCTCTTCTTGTTCTGGTTTCCGATTGGGTACCCTGGAATACTGGGGGGGCATCTTGCCACCCTGAGGGTGAAACATGCCTAAGAATTAAGTCATCGGAAAGAAAAGTAAAGCAATGAGAGAGAGGAAGAAAATTCTGACAGAGTAATTGAGCACCTGGATCCAGCCATGCCTGAAGTCCAATGGCTCTGGACTTCTCACTTGTATATGAGCTAATGCATTTTCTTTTTGGATCAACCCAGGTTTAGGTAGATCTCTGCCTCTAGCCAACAAAAGCATCCTAAACACCTACTTCCATATCTAAATACCAATCGTTTGAAATCCGTCCTGAGCAAAAGTTCGACAAGTATTTATTGAGTACTTGCTATGCTCTAGATGCTACACCAAGCACAGAGGACCCAGCAATGAGCATGCCCTCTGCTCTCATGGAGCTGATTTCAATGGTCAGGCAAACTTTCAACATGCCAAGGCCATGCTGTTTGCTCAGATTGAGAGAACAACCGAAAGGCTGTCCTCCGGTCCGGTCATTCCTCTACCAAATATCTGAATCCCAAAGAGCCAGTTCTCCAGATGACATCAGGACCTCCCACCAGCGAGCAGAGAACAGGCCACGTGGTGGGCCAGACAGAGCCCTGCTCACTCCCTGTCTGCGATTGGTGCCCACATCCGCCCATTCTCCCTTCGCCCACCAAGGAATAAATCTTGCTTAAAACACGCCCATCCCAGTGCTAAGACCTGGGCAGGCGGTGAGTCCTGCCTGTTTCCAAGATTTATATTCTGCGTGTGAAAGTTGATAAAACTAATTAGATGTTTACCTCATTTCCTTGGTAATGACCCCTGCATGCCACTAATTGTCAAACTGAATCTATGTGCAGGCGTTACCTCTGTGGGGTCAGGGCTAATTTCTGCACACGCAAAGCAACAGCACCGCACTTATTTGCACCTGCGGCCGGTATGTTCTTGCAGATGCTCAAAAGCTCATTTCCAAGGGAGGAAGAGCCGGAGCCGAGACGTTCCGCGCCGAGCAGGGGATCAGGTATGCAACCACCATTAACAATAATGAGACTCACTCACCTAATTCCCCAGTATCATTTTAAAATTTGTTTTATTAAATAATGCTGTAATGTTATGTTAAGTAACATTGACTTCAGCCTCATTAAATGATCCCTTTAATTATCACACTGGAAAACTAGTACCATTAGACAAATGCTATTTGTCATTGGCCATGATGTAATTGTTACAGAAGATTCCGTGCCAAGGCATTAATTAATAAACAAGGTACCCCATATATAGGACCACCAGAGGGGCACAGAAAGGAAGGTGAGCAGGTCCGAAAGGTACATCGGCAGAGAGAGAACTCGCAGCCCTTTCCGGTCACTTAACTCAGAAACACCTGCGTAAAGCGCAAAGGGGAGATAAACCACGACCACCCGCGCTGGGTCCTGCTCCTCCTGCACCTGGCTGGAGACGTGACTCTGGGACAGGTGAGAGCTTGGCATGTGGCAGGGAAAGAAGGTGGCAGGAACGACATGACTCAGTAGGTCTCCTTGCCAACCGTCCTCCCGACGGAAGGAAACTGGAAAAACAAAATGGAGTATCTCGGCGAGCCCACGTTCACGTGTTAAGGTTGCAGTACCACAAAGTGAGACACTGAGATTTTTGCCCGCCTTTTATTAATTTATTCTCAGTGGCCATCGGCAGAATAATGGCCCCCAACCGGTGAATGCGTCAGGTCACACGGCAAAGAGGAATTCAGGCCAACCTTAAAATAGGGAGATCACACTGGACCATCTGGGTAGATCCAACGTGACCGCAGGGCCCTTGCGTGGGGAAGCAGAGGCAGGAGGGCCTAGAGAGACGTGACCATGGAAGCAGGGTCTAAGCCGTACCACGTGGGACTCCACCTGCCAGGGCCGGCCTTCGCGAGGGCGGCGGGGCGGGGACAGTCACAAGCCGAGGAATGCAGGCGGCTTCTGGAAAGTGTCAAACCAGGAAACGGGCTCCCTCTGCAGAGCCCCCCACAGGAAGGCAGCCCCAATGACACCTCGATGTTGGCCCAGGAGCCCCGTCAGGCTTCCGACCTAGGGAACCAAACGATAATAAATGTGTGGTTTTCTAGCCGCCGGGTTTGCAGTAATCTGTTAGAGCAGCAATGAAAACGAAAGCACCTGCGATCCGGAACGTCCCCGTGCGCTGCACAGCTGCACACAGTTGACACCACAAGGCAGACGCTCATCTATGAGCCGCTGCTCCTGGCGCGAGGTGACTGGATACGCGCTGTCGGAGGAGAGAGAGATTCCGGAAAAGGAAACAGGTGAACCAGCAAACGCCTAAGGTCACCAGACGCGGCGTGGACAGGGAGGGCCGCATGCCCAGGCGCCGAGCCACAAGCCCCCCTCTCAGAACCGCTCCCTCTCCTCGCCCAGCCGCGCTTTTGAGCAGTTATTTGCTGATCTCAGAGCTGGCGGGCGGAGCTCACGGGGCTGTTAATACACACGCGCCGGAGCCGCTGGAGTGAGAGCCCCGGAGCAGGTTTGGACCCAGCCGAGCCTGGCCCCCAAGGCCGAGTCCTGAGTTCCATGGATTGTCCATGAGTTTCTGCCGTCGGAGGTCCCGGAAGGGTTTGTCTTCTGTTCCAGAAACGTCTGCTTTCAGCTTGTGGTTTGCTTCTTGCCTCGTCCTGGTAAGGGATCTTTCTGAGACAGATCTTGAATTTACACCCAAAATCAGTCTCTGGAGCAGAAGGATGAGTGTGGGACCCTTTATAACTTAGCCAGGCTCATGGCTGTGGGGGGCTAGTGATGTGCTATGACAGGGGCTCGCAGTCACCAAGCTGGCCTTTCACACACGGGGACAGATATGCCGTCCCCTGGTCGCCGGGTGCTGCGTGGAACGGGCTCCGTGGGAAAGCCTTGGCCAGGTCTCGTGTGTGTACGCATGTCGGTGTACACCAGAATAAAGGCGTAGTAGCATTTGCAGGTGCGGCAGTCGTGCGTTTTATTACCTGCGTGGAAGATGGACAGGTACGACCGCAGGGTGGAGGCTGCAAATGCCCGATGTCTGCCCTGTCCAGTGTGGCGGCCACGAGCAACAGGTGGCAGCCGAGCACCGGACACTCAGCTCGTGGGCCTGGGGAACTAAGCACTTACATTCAATTAACTTTACTTCATTTACATTGAAATGCCCACGGTGGCTAGTGGCTCTTGCATTAGATGGCACAAAATTGGAGACATGTTTGTGCACTTAAAATGTGCCCCTCACACTCTGGCTGCCTTTGGGCTTGGAATGGGCAGGTTTCGGACAGGCTCATCCCAGCCTGCAGGCTCTAGAGATGCAGTCCTTCCGTGAAAAGCTGCGCTCGTTCACCGTCATCCTGCCATTCCGTTAAAAGACCTTGAGTCTGGGTGTCTGATCTCTCCGTCTTTGACTCCTGCACCTGTCCATCGCGGCACAGGTCGCACCTCCCCTGAAAAGCCGCCCGGAGGAGGCCCACGCTTGCTTGGACTGCAAGGGCAGAATTAATACAAAGGTTAATCACAGCCATCAGCTGAAAACATAGTTCATAATAAAAAATACCCTTGAACTTCTTGGAGTTCACAAAACCACACACAGAGAGATGATTTCTTGAGTGGGGACAGAGTCCCGGGCATTGCTGTCCAAGTTTCCCTGCCCGGGAGACCTGTTTTCGCGTCTCCCTCTCAGAGTATGGTGCAGGAAGTGTCTCCTAGCACTGCGGTTGCGGCGTGGTAAAGACCACTGGAGACCGACGTTTTTCAACTTCACGTTAGCAGTCACAAAAATCTCCAGATGCGTCGGAGCACCCGGCCCATAATCCAGATTGAATGACATTTTTAAACGAGGAAAACGAGATTTATAGATTTCCTTGCCAGTTTCGGCGTTTTGATCCTCACACTAAGAACCGTGCGTCTGACAAATGTTATTTAGGATGCTGTCTGACGGGGCTTCCCAGGGAAATGACAGCCGGCCGTTCTCTGCCCCGGCTACAGGATCGCCGAAATTAGCCGTCCTCCCTCCCACGGAACTTGGTAGGAGAATATCGCCTTTTCGTCTTGGGAGCCCATATTCCATTCCTCACACTTGCTATGAAGTTATTTTATTGATCACGCGGGATCGGAGGTCCTGTTGAAACGTGATCTCTCAAAGCGAGACCCTGAACAAGCGGTGTAGGCGGCTCTTAAATATTTGTTCAGCCCGCGGCTGTGCTTTAAGCCGGTTAAAGGGCACAGGATAAACACGGCAGACCCATTACACACACCTGCAAAGATTTCAGAAGACAATCTGGGCCGCTACATGGGAAGGGAGGCTGCTCTCTATGAATTATTGGCTTGCATAAGTCAATATTTGTCACTCCCAAGGAAGACAAAGAAACCAAACCAACCAGGGCTTCCTCAAGCTGTGCACTGTGCACAATGAGTTGGAATAGAGGTGCCTGTGAGTGTTCCTGGGGACACCAGTGTACTCCATTAGGGCTTTTGTTGACAAGTCAAGAGACTGATTCCAATTACATTAGGGGGAAAAGGGAATATTTCTGGAGCAGTGGTTTCAACCCCGGCTATTCATTAGAATCACCTGGGAAACGTTCTTAAAATGCCAATGCCCAGAGCACACTAGGAACCAGTTAAAAAGCCATTTCTGGGAATGAGGCTTTGAGAATCAGTATTTTTTAAAAATCTTCCCAGGGAATTTTAACTTGCAGCGGGGTCGGGCATGGCTAACTAGAAGGTCTGGAAATTTCTCAGTCGGGGGGAGGCTGAAGAATCAGACTTAGGCAGGGAGGGCCCTGAAGGCCCCAGGGGGATGCCATGGCCAGGGCCCCACTGTGGGGTGCGTGAGAGCCCCCGGAGAGAATTCCGGGAGAGCAGGTTGGCTGTGCCCATGGCCAGGCCCTCTGACTGCCTGTTGGGGAGGAAGGAAGCAGCTGCCCTGGTCCCTTGGGTAGGAATAGGAGGCAGGTGTAGGATCCACCTCCCCATGGGCTCCACACACAGGGCAGGATGAGCCCCCCAAAGAAAGCCAAGTAAGGCTAGAAGGGAGAACAGAGGCCCCCCAGATGCTCTCTGAGCCATTTTCCCTGGACATCCACGGGTTTGCTATGGAATAAAGCTAATCTGTATTAGCCAAGAGTCTGCCTGTTAAAAAACAACTACACAACCACCTCTCTGAGCCCAAGAAGGAGACACACCACATCCAAAGTATTTCTTATAACCACAAAGCCGCCCTCCCCATTATGTTTTCTTATTTACTGTTTTAGCCATTTTAGAGAATAGAATTCAATGGCACTAAAGGCATCATGATGTTATTGAACATCTCCTCTATCTAGTTCTAGAACTTTTCCATCACCTCCCAAAAGGAAGTCCTAAACCCAATAAGCCGTCACTCCCATTGCTTGACCCCAGCCCCTGGTCTGCCCCCTGTCTCTGTGCGGTTCGTTTGAAGGAATCCTGACCGTGTGGCCACTGTCTGGCTTCTCTCACTTGACATGTTTCTGAGGCACGTCACACTGAGGCAGGCGTCAGCGTGCACGCCTGGTTATGGTGTACCAAAGCGATATATCCACACAACGGAATGTTCTGCACCTGTCTCTTCCTCAGAGGAGCATCTGTGGGAGTTGTGTGCCCTGCCCCTCACTTGTACAAAGCCCTACTCACTATCAAAAGTTCCCCGTGGTCATCAGCCTGACCTGGGCCAGGGGCCCCCAGAACCAGCCCCACCCGACCGCCCCACAGGGACTGGGAGTGGGCAAGGGCCCCTTCCCCAAGGAACCTCCTAGGTGCCAGGAGATGGGCCCGTGCGGCAGCCCAGGCCCTGATGGGAGATGCCTGCACTGGGGACCCAGAGACAGGTGGGACTCTCAGGACCTTTGTCTATGTCTGGTGGCCTCGCATGAGATTTTGGTGACCGTGACAATAACGATGGCAACACACACCTGCAGCACTCTACAAGCTCCAATGCTCTCCACAGCCTCCCACGAGCCCACGCAGTCCTCAGGGTGCAGAGCAGGGACGCAAACGCCACCCTGCGGGGCGGGGCCCTGCTCAGCAAAGTCCCCTTGATGCGGACAAGGGCACCTTGGCCAGATGTGGCAGCTCTTCAAGGTGACCCGCCCTGTCCGTGGCTCTGTGCAAGTCAGGAACCTATCTCAGCTTGCGGTCTCACTGCACTGTCCTGCGTGGAGACCACTGGACAAACATGGCCAGTCACCACCTGAGACATGGCCCGTCCGTCCTGAGCTGGGCTGTGAGTGTGGAACACACACTGGGTTTCCAAGACAGCATGTGAAAAACAGCATGTAGAATGCCTCCTTAATAATATCTACATTGATTCCACGTCAAAATGATAACGTTTTGGGTATCCTGAGATAAATGAAATATACTAAGTCAATTTCATCTTTTTTTTTTTTTGCTTTTTTAGTGCATGTACTAGAAAACTGAAAATTCCACGTGAGGTTTTCATCGTATTTCAGCGGGTCGGCAGTGCTGGTGTGAAATGCAGAACTTGTGTACCAGGTAAGCGTGGCTCAGCCAGGGGCATGCCTGGTTTGCCACTCGCAAGCTGCGTGCCCTGAGACAAGTGACTGGTCACTCCGGGTCTGGGGTTGTCGCCGTTGTTGTGGTGGTTACTGTTATCGTTCCCGCCTTCAGAAGAGCCAGGAGGGAAAGAGAGAAGCAAGGAAACACTCCAAAAGGTTCTGCCCTGGAGGCCCTATTTGATTCTCTCGTTCTCAAGTACAAGGTGCATCTCGTTCATTCAGTTCCGCTTGCCGGGCGTGAGCCTCAGGCCAAACCCTGCACAAGACGCCAGGGACCCAGGAGAGCAAACGTCAAGAGGCCTGGCGACCCACAAGTCAGGTCTCTCAGGCCTCAGGAGCCCCCTCCACAGGGGGTGGGTGATCCCCACTTCACAGGCTGGGTGTGCCAGGAGGTGGCCCGCGTGTCCCTCTCGACAAGGCCTAGCGATTGAGGCGGTGCTGAATGCCCGTGTGGAAATACTTAGTGATACTTGGTGAGCCACGTCTCTCCCATCACGGCAAGGGTTACCCTTTCCCTCTGCTCCTTCCCGCACCATTAAGCTATTAAAGACAGGAGGGGCAGGTGCGGTGGCTCACACCTGTAATCCCAGCACTCTGGGAGGCCCAGATGGGAGGATCGCTTGAGGCCAGGAGTTCAAGACTAGCCTGGGCAACATAGGGAGACTCCAGTCTCTACAAAAAAAAATTAAAAATAAAAATTAGCCAGGCGTGGTGCATGCACCTATAGTCCCAACTACTCAGGAGGTTGAGGCAGGAGGATCATTTGAGCCCAGGAGTTCAAGGATGCAGTGAGCTGTGATCCTGTCATTGCACTCCAGCGTGGGTGACAGAGCAAGGCCTCATTTCTAGGGAGAAAAAAACAAGACGATTCATTAATAGGCGTCTGTGTGTGCATGCGTGTGAGGGAAAGGGGGCTCGTTACTCCGCACACACGTGAGAGAGAGGAGACATACAGAGGACTGTTCTAGGCATTTCTCTGCGTGTCTCTCTGCAGGGTCAGTCTTCCGATATCTTCTGGTAACTTCCTCTTCTTAACCTTCTCCTTCCAGAGCCTCGTGTGCTCTTGGTGTAAACGGCTCTGGTGTCTGTGTGGGGGACTCAGCGTCGTTACAGGGTCAAAGAAAGAGAGGACAGAGCTGGCGAATCAGGGTCGTGATGGGAGGTGAGGGTGACCCGGTTTTCCTCGTGAGACCTGCCTGGGCTCACCCCAGGCTGCACCCAGGCTCTCCAGGGCAGCGGCACAGGAACCTGTGTTTTCAACGGTGCTTCCCACGTGGGGAAACACTGACCGCTGAAATGCCGGCTGGGCTGCCTGCTGGGAGAGTCCTCCCTCCTTCCCGCCCGCCTTCCCCCACATCGTCAACTCAGATGGTTCCTCCGTGCAGTTTCCGCCTTCGAAGGCAAACGTCGGGTCTCGGCCAACGAGGGGTTCGTTTCCCACCACGTCCGTCCCTCGCTGTTTACTGCTCAGAACACGCTTAGGATCCACGCATCAATTTCAGTTTGGAAATCTGTCTCACACACACTCCGAGCAAATTGAATCAGATCAAGCAGAAACTGCCTTCAAGGGAGTTAATATTCCGGCCAACTCCCTGCGTACAGAGGCCGGGCCAACCAGCTCTGCCTCACGTAACCCACTGCCCGGTCAGATAAATGGACGAGGCAGGGGCCCCCGGGTGTCTTTCTAACAACCAGCCCTGGCACATCCGCTCACCTTACACGTCTGGTTTCCATTTACGGCCGGGGTTAGCTGCCCCCCGAACGATGGAAAACCAGCGAAGGGCTCCGAATGGGTGGGTGGGTTTGGGGTATTGTCCACTCAGCGTGTGAGGAATGTATACAGCATTTGCGGAGCATTTTAAACAGAGGCAACTATTTTTATAGCTAAAAATTGGAAAATACTCAAAAGCCAACGGGAACAGGTAGAGAGGCAGATTACGAAAGTGAAATGGATATAAAGTTGCCATTGGAGATGACAGCCACAAACTCCACAGAGACAATGTGACAGTCACAGGGGGTTCTGTGGCCAGCAAAATGATGCCCCCGAAATGTGTCCAAAACCTGTGAATACAGCACCTCCCATGGCAAAGGGACTGTGCAGGTGTGATCACCTTAAGGACCCTGAGATGGGGGATTCTCCTGAGGATGCAGAAGGGGCCGTGAGCCCAGGACCTCAGGGCCTTCCGGAAGCTGGCAGGGGCCGGGGCACAGATTCTGCCCGGAGCCTCCAGGAGCGTAACCCTGCTGGCCACTCGACCTCAGCCCAGCGAGACCCATTTTAGACTTGTGACCTCCAGAACTCCGAGACGGTAAACTCGTATCATTTGTGGCGATTGGTTACGGCAGCGACAGGAAGCTCACGCAGCTCTGCGGTCAGCCTGCCCATGGCGCTCCCCGCACCCC